>QGSO01000942.1:115052-159553 GCA_011037825.1 Carya cathayensis | reverse complement strand
CACACTAGTCTAAAATGGTTGTGATCAAAAGAATACTTGAGATACAACTCCAAAAGTACAAGTATTAACCTAAGTTAAATACTATACCATCATCAACATCGCACCGTGGCCTAGTCGACCGTATTCAGTTGGTCAGATTCCAATTCTCCTTTGGGTCCTGTAACAAGATCTACCATTCGGGGGGAATGGTAGTTGGGACTACCACAGTGAGATTTGATTACAAATCTCAGTAAGTTAACATAAAACTCACACACAGGTTAAAAATGCATGCATGGCAGTAAAAGCATAAATGCATAATTATAGTCATACATAAACATAGTATAACTTGACATATAGCATGACTTAACCAGAACTTAAGCGTGAACTGAACTTGACTTAACATGGCATGAACTTAAGCTTAAAACATAACATGAACAAACAACATAACATGAACGTGAAACATAACATGGACTTGAAATATAGCATGAACGTAAACCTGCATAACATAAATAAGAACTTGAAAATAACATAAACTTGAACATAACATGTACGTGAGTATAACATAACATGGACTTGATCTAAAACTTGCTTATCATGTATTTGATCTGAAACTGGACTTAACATAAACTTGGAATATTATTCAATTGTCTTGATTAATAACGTGCATTAATACGTACTCCACAGTTGTTGTGGCCCCACGTATTCAAGTAACATAAAACATAATACGTACTCCACAGTTGTTGTGGCCCCACGTATTCTACATGTCACAATTGCTGTGTCTCAGTAGTGTATGCTCCACAGTTGTTGTGGCCCCATACTTCATGCTCCACAGTTGTTGTGGCCCCATGAATACACATAACATAAAATATAATACGTACTCCACAGTTGTTGTGGCCCCACGTATTCTACATGTCACAATTGCTGTGTCTCATGTAGTGTATGCTCCACAGTTGTTGTGGCCCCATACTTCTGTAACATAAAATATAATACGTACTCCACAGTTGTTGTGGCCCCACGCATTATAAGTAACATAAATATAATACGTACTCCACAGTTGTTGTGGCCCCACGCATTAATAAATAACATAGAATATAATACGTACTCCACAGTTGTTGTGGCCCCACGCATTTATAACATAACATAAATATAATACGTACTCCACAGTTGTTGTGGCCCCACGCATTATAAGTAACATAAATATAATACGTACTCCACAGTTGTTGTGGCCCCACGCATTATAAATAACATAGAATATAATACGTACTCCACAGTTGTTGTGGCCCCACGTATTATCATAACATAACATAAGATATAATACGTACTCCACAGTTGTTGTGGCCCCACGCATTATAAGATAACATAAATATAATACGTACTCCACAGTTGTTGTGGCCCCACGCATTATAAGTAACATAAATATAATACGTACTCCACAGTTGTTGTGGCCCCACGCATTATAAATAACATAGAATATAATACGTACTCCACAGTTGTTGTGGCCCCACGATTATCATAACATAACATAAGATATAATACGTACTCCACAGTTGTTGTGGCCCCACGCATTATAAGTAACATAAATATAATACGTACTCCACAGTTGTTGTGGCCCCACGCATTATAAATAACATAAATATAATACGTACTCCACAGTTGTTGTGGCCCCACGCATTATATAACATAACATAAGATATAATACGTACTCCACAGTTGTTGTGGCCCCACGCATTATAAGTAACATAAAATATAATACGTACTCCACAGTTGTTGTGGCCCCACGTATTATAGTAACATAACATGTCTTATCTTTCTTAATGCATGAGATATTATTAATATCATATACTTTTCTAACATGGCGTTACAGATAAACATGTAATGACATGACATATATGATAACATACATACATAAATTGTAGTTCCCTTACCCATCATACATACACAATAAACTGATAGTAAGTTAGAAGCTAACTTACCTCGATCGTCGCGTTCTATATCCACAATTATAATATTTTCAGAGCTCATTAAATTATTATAATTGTGCTACTTTAAAAACAAGCTTATCTAATACTTTGAAATTCGATGGATAAGATCCGGGAAAACGCCATCGAGGTACAACGCTTAGGATAAAACTGTTCATGATTTTACAGCTGTCGGTGAAGAACAAATTACGTGATTTACGGAAAAGATAATCTATACGCGTGATTCCAGATGAGGGTAAAGACGAGAGAGATGTGATTGCTGTCGGGAAAGAATCCAAAACTGATAATTTTAGCGGGCTGTTACACTTTCTCTCTACCTTCTCTCTAGAAAGAGTTCTCAAAATCTAGTGTGGCCGAACTAGGGGGGAGGAGCTTTTGCTCCTCCCTTCCATTCATGTTCCCTCTTCCCCTCTATTTCTCTTCATCCTTTTCTCTTGGTTTTGGCGTTTTTTTTCTTTCGTTTTGGTTCCAGCGTTTTGGTGGAGATGTTTCAATCTATTGGCTTCCGGACTTCGACGGCATCCACGCACACCACAGTGGACCTTCCAATGTGCAGATCTGTCGGAAGGGAGAAGAAGTTTGCCGAACGCAGTGGCGAGTGGATAGCAAGTGCGGTCCGTGGCAGGGTGAACGAAGTTCAAATGCCACCACTTAGGATACGTTTCTGTCGCCACGCGCAGCTTATCTAGGACTGGTGCTTCAGTTTTCTAAGGAGTTGATCGTCGTTTCATGCTCAGAGGATGGTGCGTGGATCCCACGCTCCTATATAGCCCCTACTAGTGCTTTTGTTTTGCTATTTTGGTTTTGTTTAGCTTAATCTCTGTTTGGTTTATGTTTTAATATAATAAAATTACAAGTCTCTGAGACATTAGGTCTGAAGGGTTGTTCCTTAGGACTTTTAGTTTGTAGGGTGTTTACTACCTCGTTTGTTGAACGGGTAAGAGGCTGCTTACACTCTGTTTTGGATAGAGTAGTGTTTTTCTCTCAAACAATAGTTTGGAGAGGTTGCAGCAAAGGCTAGGCCATGTCAGTCACTTGTGTGTATTGGGAATCGTTTAAAATTGTAAGTTGGCTTGTAATGTGAATTGCAAGTCCAAATTGTAATGCCCAATTTCAATGAATACAATATGCGTTTTTATAAAAAATTATAGCAATTAACTTTTTGGGATATTGTGTAACGTGCTTAGCACTAATTCAGATCAGAAAGTAAGATTGCGGCATTGGAAATGGTGGCATCTAGGGTTGCAAACGACTCCAGCTTAAATAAAACTCGGTTCGAACTTAAATAAAACTCGAATATTCTTATTCAAATTCAATTCGTTAACTATTAATATTATTCAAATTCGACTCGAGCTTGAGCTTTATATTTTATTTTAAAATTCCTTAATCTTATTTTTTGATTAATAATTTTTTTTTAAAAAAAATTACAAAATAAACTTCAAACCATTTAACTATTCAACCAAATAATTTTAATTCAAAATTCTTATGGTATAACTTTTTATAAAAATAAATTATAATGATAAATTAAAAGAATAACACACAAGATAAATGTAATAAACTACACCATTTAATACATATAGATAATATAATAAATCAATAGTTATAGTTGTATGATATATTATTACACAAATTATCCTATATACATTTTGGAAACATAACATATGCATATTAAATAAGGTAAATTATAAATAAATAAGTATATAATTAAGCGTATAAAATATAATTAACATGTAATATATAGAACATATACATATATAAAACATAGCAAAATGCTTTGGCCACCGCTGGTGGCTCCCCTTGGGGGCCATCGCTGGCCTTCAATCAAAATTGTGCATGCTTGGATGCTCAACACAAGATAGAATTTAAACCTATCATGACATACTTTCAACCTCCAATTTAAATCTTCCCTAATCATTCTAAGACATTAATGAATCATATCAAAATATGCTAAGACATGCGAGAGTTAAATTCTCACTTAAAACAATTTAAACACTTAAAGGCTTTCTCCGCTAGAGAAAAACTTTCAAATTTCGGATAGAAACATATAATCTCATAGCTTGTATAGCTCTTCCCAAATCTCAAACTCTTCCAAATATTATATGTAGTGGCACCGATCTGACCAAGCAACCTATTAAATACTACTACAAGCTCATGGGAATTGGATTTTAAGTCAACTAAAGGGAAAATTAATGAAGTTTCACACAAAGTTTCAAAGCATCCCCAAAACCCAACTAAGAACTAATTCGATCCCCACCCAAAAGTTTTAGTTGGATCACCTGTATTAGCACACAAAGAAATAAAACCACAAAAAATTGATTTTTATGGATCTCAGACACAATCTCACCAAGGTGTTCCACTTGCGGTTATGATATTTACCAGTAACGGAACCACAAACTTCATCGCAGGAACAATAAAGGAATAAATTCGATAACATATAAGATCAAGAAGGAATGGAGCCTCTTATATAAGATGCTATAAGACTTTGTAGGACTTTGTGATATAATGAACCATCATCAATCGGCATGTTTTGTATCTAGTGTAGTTGCATAATTGTAATGTAAATTAATGAGTTCATGTGAACTCAAGTGTGTCAAGGGTAGCATATGAGTTCGTACTATCAAAGTTTATTGTATATATTTGATGGGTTTTAATTTTATCTTTGGTACAATAATAATAATCAGTTAAAATGCTTCCATTGGATCGTTTAGTAATTTGGAGAGACAAAAATATACACCTCATTTTTTCATAAGTTTTAATAGCACGATAGGACCATAACTGGGGGTTATAAGTCTGACGCCACAACTAGGCTTGCAACCCAAATTAAAACAACCGGGTTTGTACCTGACCCGACCAGGGCAACTCCATTTAAGGTGCCAAACCAACCCAACTCGACCCGCTTAAAATGAAACCAGGTCGAACCGTATGACCCGACATTTACCAAATTAAAAAAAAAAAAACAATTTCTTATGTTTTGTATAGATCGATGGCTTGGGCGGTGAAACGAGATCTTCCACTTGTGTTTACCATTGCCACCCATCGATCAGGTCTATCTCTCTAGCTCTCTATCTCTCTGACATTCTTGAAGTTCTTCATTTTTCTTGACTTTTAGGCCTTTTGAATATTAATAAATATGTTGCATATGGAGATGGAGAGAAGGGAAGGGAGAATTTTGGGAAGAGAGTGTGTGGGTTGACTCTAAGAGGAGGAGGGAGCATGTTGATGTTGGCATACAATGGACTTAAAGGTTTTGAGTTGAGGTGGACCGAGTCTTGAGTTGAGACAGAGAGGGGTTAGGCTAGTTTCATTCGATCTCCAATTTCTCCTTTCCCAAACAAAATCCTTGATCTCCATTCATCGCCCACAAATGGGTATTTGCCTCTAATCCTGGGGATGCAAAGGATGCTCTTTTATTTTCTAGGGCTTGTAGACGAGGTGGAATTGGACCTGGTTGGATGGGCATTTGCAATTGGACTCCTGTGTCGCTAAGAATTCCAATCCCAGCAGAAGTAAACCCAAAAGCAATAAAGGAGAAACGTGAGACTTGGGTGTGCAAATTTGGACCTTGTGGAGAAGCAACAGAGGGGATAATGTGAAGACGAATGGCGATGAAGCACGGCGATGACGTGCTAGGGTTTGAGGAGAAGGAGATGAGAGGCAATAGCAAGTTTTTGGTAATCGGTTTTGATCGATAACAGGGTGTTTAAATCCGTTATTGGGCTTAACCCGTTAAACCCGACTTTGTTCGAGTAGGTCCAAGTCGGTTATTTCGAACGGATCGGGCCATGCATTTTTCTGCACAGGCCTAGCCACAATGACCCAATTATAAGAATATGAAAGAAGAAGCTGGGGCTGCCACATAGTAGTAGAGTATTCAATATAACTATATAAGTTATATGTAGTCTTTCAATATGAGTATATACGATCATTATATCAATAATACATGTTTTTATAATTTATTTATACTAATTTCAGGATCAGAGGCACAAGGCAAATGCCAGAGCCTCAAGTCGGAGTCGGATGTCTAAGTCGGAGGTCAGAGTTGGTCTAGAAACAGCTCTAATTCAGACAAAAAGAATACTAAGAACTCTAGCTCTAATATTAAAAGAGAAGAAAAGGAAGGGCACAACGTCTTTGCGAGGGTGATCGTTGCTGTCACTTTCAATTAAGCCTACTCTCCCTATTAAATGGTTTATAAGCAGTGGAGGACGTAGGTATACTTTGCTATAATTTTTATTTATATTTTTATAAATATAAAAATGACCCTATCAAAAAATTTATAATTCTAAAAATTTCATTATACTTATAAATGTTTCTCTTCAATTTTTTTTATAGTTTCAAAATTTTGTATAATTTCTACATACTATCTATTTTTAGGGATATATCCTCAGCAAAATTAAATTAAAACTAACTTTGTATTCAATCGATTGTATTCCAATAAAATTATTCTTTCTATAAAATAAATAAATAAATAAATAAATAAAAAGTCTACTCTCCCTACCGACTAAGTACTTAATAATGTCCCATTCGATGATGTTAACATGATTAATCCTCATTGTTACTATTTTGTTGGCTAACATGCTGCAGTAGTATTTTGTCAACTTGGCGCATTATGCAGTAGTTGAAATTCACCAATAAATGAAAGATGCAGGCTAACATGATCAACTTGGCTCCTTTCTTTACAAATTTCAGCTCTGTGAATCTTAAGAAGACGAAAGAGCATGCACGTTTCCGTCATCAAAGATACGTACAGATTTTCTCTAAAATGGATGGCTGAGATTTTCTTTCAGTCTTTGTTTATAATTAATTTTCTGCTGCAAGATGTGAAATGTAATTGCTTTTTTAATATTAAGGATGCAAGAAAGAACCATATCATTGCTACGTTCCAGGATAAGTAGTTGGCGTGGAAAAGATTCCCATCAACAAAATATATATATATATATATTATAATTTTTTAAAATGTCTGAGAGGAACATTTTGAGGCAATTACTAGCTAGTCAACAATGTATGTTTAGATTCCTTTCTAGAAATTTCTTATCCTTAACCCATGTGCATAGCTTTGTTTGACATTCATCTTTTATAAGATTTTTGTTTTTAGGAATAACACTTCTATTTAAGATTAAGTGATGCTAGGCTTCCGCCTAGTAAATTAGTAATGACCGCTAGTAGTGCCGATTAGATAAAACTCAACTTTTTAATTTTTTTTCATATTATTTATTCATATCTTTTTAATATTTTTAAATATTAAAAGTACTTTTAAAAAATATAAAAATATATTAATATGTTAATAATAATTTTTTTAATCAATAAGTAAAAGAAAAAAATTAAATATATTAGCGGTCAAAATGAAGGACAAAATAGAGAGATAAAATAGCATTATTATTTAAGATTTTTATCCATCTTATCAATAAAAGACGTGTGACAGCGTGTGTAACTTCCGCGTAGAGAATTATTTTTTATTATTTAAACAAAAAAGTAATTATAATTTCTTTTTTTTTAAATGAAAAACATGATGAAAAGAAAAAAAGTTGTACTACTTAATTTGTGTTTTCCATTAATTGAGATGGTCGAAAATCCTAACGAAAAAGCCTAATTCAAAACTTGAGATAACACAAAAGCTCTTTCTTAAAAAAAGTAGCACACTGGTCAAATTTCCAACAAACCCAAACATAAGGGGTTATTGAAAAAATTAAAAAAAAAAAAAGTTCCTATTCTTTATTCCAAAATGAGTACTAGTGGACTAGTGGTGGATGCAAATATTATTGTAACTCTAGATCTGGTCCCGGAAAATTTTTAAATTTATTTGCATGAAAGATATAATAAATATAAGCTCTAAGAGAGTCCCAATGTTAGGTTATACGCGGTATTGCTCTTATTCTTCGTTGTAAATGACGAATCACTGTCTGTTTGTAATGTTTTGAGTAAAATATAATTATTTTTTCCTTGAAAAACAAGTAATACGCCAATTTTTATATTACAAACCACACCATTACCTCCTTTAGACGACCAGAAAAGTCAAGCCATCAAAACCTTAAATAAAAAGAACTGATTTAGAGCATCCACATTGACTTCATCAAAGCCATCTTCAAATTTTGATGAAAAGTACAAGTTTTACATAATTCTAAAATCTTCCTATCCATAATCCCACATTGGATTAGTCATTGGATTCATCAAAATAATAATATAATATTATTTTTTTAATAATATTTTTTTTTTCATATTTTGCAATTAAACCTACTATATGTAAATTAATAATTTAATTTGATATTTAAATTATTGATTTCCATTTAATTTGAAGGCAGTATATATTGTGCCTTTTATTAACTTATATGGACCTACACACATATACGTATATATATGTGTTAATATTGAAGGCAGAGACCAACTGTGCCTTTTATTAACTTATATGGATATATTTATATTTATTTATATAAATAGGCAATATCACAAATAATTATATGGAGCTAAATCTCGTATACAGCTGCAACAACTAGTGCTTAAAAGCAAGACAAATTCAGCTTCATCAATACACATCTCTACACCAAAGCTTCTTAAAAGCTACACATCTCTACAAACTATACTATTAAGTTAAAAAATACAGCTGCAACATCTGGAGCTAAAATCATCTCTACACAAATTCAGCTTCTTAAGTTAAAAAATGCAGCCTCAGAACAGAAAAATCCAGCCACATAACAGCTGCAACATCTTCTTAAAAGCAAGACAAATTCAGCTTCTTAAAAGCTACACATCTCTACAAATTCAGCTTCTTAAAAGCTACACATCTCTACAAACTATACTATTAAGTTAAAAAATACAGCTGCAACATCTGGAGCTAATAAAACCTACACAAATTCAGCTTCTTAAGTTAAAAAATACAGTCTCAAAACAGAAAAATCCAGCCACATAACAGTGTACAAAATCAGCCTTACTAAATGACATCCATAAACAACTTGCATTATCATTTTAATGTCCACTTTACAGATCCAAAAGACAAGTATAAAAATACAACTTCCATTCACCAAATACTTCCAGCAAATACAAGTTGCATCAAATTCAGATCCACAAACACTTCCAAAAAGATGGGTACTTCACTGATTTTCTATCCACAAAAAGAGCCAAAAACTAAACTAACATTCAGATTTCCCAACCAGAGATTCATTCAAAGATTTCCATTCAAAACAAAATAGAATAAAATCCATTCATAGTGGCTGCCCAGCCACATGCTTCCTCAGGAAGTCTTGTGGCTAAGCAGCCACTAGAAGCTGGATAATTGTTTGGGTCATTCAGATATACCATCTGAATCACTCAATGACTCTTCCCAAATTTTTTTCTGAACTTTATGGAAGTAGGCTTGCTGCATGGAATTCATACCAGAAAGATCCTTGCTCATCATCTCAGCCTCGAACTTTCTTTTATCAAGCTCCAGTTGTGCACCTCTATCGCGATCAGCCTTCGTCTGCCATTCTCTTCTCTCTGCCATGAACAATCGTCTATCCTCGGTCATTGCTCCTAATGCCATGTTGAATTCAGCATCAGATGATTCTTGAGCCTTTCGCTTCCTCAATTTTTCCTTCTCAGCCTTTTTTCCAGCAGGCCTTTCAACATGCTCCTCCACAACATCGCCCAAAACTTCACTTGACTGCTCATTGGAAGGACGGTTATCATGTGGCTTTCTCCTCGTATTCAGCGTATTCATATGTTGATGCCATTTGGGTTGGTGTCTCAAAAGATTCCAAGAATGGTCCATTGTGAAATTTCCTCGTTCCATCTCTTTGTACAATATTTTTGCCTTTTCAATCTGAAAAAAGTTTTAAAGAATAGTGTCAAATAATAAATCTTACATAAATAGACCATATTATTAAAGGAAAAGTGTACATACCTTATCTTGTTCGGTTGCACCACTTGGGTGCAATGACTCTACTTGAGCTAGATATGCACAAAACTTATTTGTGCATTTCTGAATCATGGACCAACGATTGATCAATGATCCAACCGAACGGTTCATAGTTTGTGGTTTTTTATACTCGTGATAAAATTCAGAAATCCTCTCCCACATTTGAGTGGATTTCTGATCAGTTCCCCGAATGGCATCAATACTAATGTTGAGCCAACCAGAGACAAGTACATTATCCTCCTCAACAGTGAAAGAAGCTCCTCTTTGAACTTTTTTTGTTGGAGGCCTCTTTTCACCGTTTTGGGGGGTTGAAGCGACCACAACATTAGAGAGCTGTGAGAATGTTGGAGTGGTAATAGGACCTTCTCCTCCACTTTGTAAGAGAGTGGTGAAGAATGGGTCCTCATCCAACAGATTGTCCATCCTAAGAGAATTATAATTATTAAGTTGTCAGACAACGCAGCACAATAAACAAGGCAGTACATTTCAAGCTTTTAACATCAGCATATATAGCAGTATATGACTGCAATTGACACGAAAAACTCTGCTAGTAAGACACAAAAAGATTGAAATAAAAAAACAGAACACTTTTGAGATAGAAGCAGTTACCAAAATTTGTCTTAAATCTGCTACTAAGACACAAAAACAGTACCACCTTAGAGATTTTTGTGAAATAAAAATAGAACACCTCATTGAAATGAATTCTTAAATCTGAAATTCTACATAAATAGCAATCTTTGAAGTACATTTCATCTTCTGAAGTTATTGTAAAATTTTCTAAACCAACTATAACATTTTTCTTTTTTAAAGTCTAAAACAGGTTTACCATTTAAGCAAACATGAGTTGGTTTTCAGATGAGTTGGTTATAAGCAAACATGAGTTGGTTTTCAGACCTTATGGATCCAGAAAATACAATACCAGAATCTGTGTTGGTTGCTAGAGCCAAAAGCAAGACTGAGTGCACCTTAGAAAATCACAAAATAAATAAAACCAAAGTCAGTCATATGCATTGGAAAAAAGCAAAGTTAAGTGCAGTAAGATAAAAATGACTGGCCCACAATCTGACTGGCCCTGCCCGTGACCCAAAATAGAGAGGAAATAAATACTTCTTCTGTTGGTATAATGAAATTAGTACTAGGCTGTGACCTGGTTAACATGCTTTATATATGTAGCAGCCCTTCTACTTGGAAAAAAGAAAAAGAAAAGAAAAGACCAACCCTTTTGCTTTCTGTCAGGACATTTCAAGTTACTCATTTGCAATTATTGATTTCCTAAGTTGGCATGGAAAACCTTTTGTGAAGAGATAGAAAGTTCTTATTTTGAACCATATCTTGTGCTTTGTTCTGGATCCAGCAGGTTTGGTGTAAATAGATTCAGATTTTAGCTTATAGCTTAGGAAATATTTAACTATATATAAAAAGATTGAAATAGAAGCAGTTTATTTTGGAGGCAGCTGCAATCTTCATCATACAATTAAGTTACCTTTGACGTGCTCCACATTTTCCTTTCTTTAACAATAAATTTGTTTTCCCTTTGACACAAATGATGTTTTACTCTTGAAGGTTGTTTTTAAGCATGGTCAGCATCTACCATGTGACCAAATAAATTTAATATCCAATGAACCTCACTCAGTGGTATGTAGTGTCGAATAAAACATGGGCAATATCCAGAAAAATTTCGCTCCAAGATGACCTGTGTAACACCAATAATCTTGCTACTCCTCACTAGCTAGGCATGAATAATTGCTTGCATGATTCACTGGGGATATAACATGGCATGAATAAGTGAATCATAACCAAAACCATTTATTTATAGCTGAGAGCCGTACGTTCAAACATACATATCCACACATAAATTCGTAGCCCCTTTTTCCTTTCTTTTCCTCCAAACAGATCCTCTCCTATCCGAATGCTTAATAAACCATTCACTGCATCATGACCCACCACCACAAAAACCACCCTCCGCTCCACCTCAACCCCAAAATCCCACTCACCCGCCGCTCCCTTCTTCTCCTCTCCTCTTCTTCACTCTCAATCACCACCACTCTCAAAACAAAACAAAACAAACAAACAAAAAAAAGAAAAAAAAAAGATAGACCTAGGGTTGCAGAAATTTGGGGAAGAGACGAACCTGAAGGGAGCAGAAGGTTGCGCCAAGTGCTGAAGGAAGCAACCCAGTAAATCACTCTGCTTCTACGTGAAGAAAAGAGAAGGGGAAGAATCGGCTTCATCAATACCGTTACAGAGAGAAATAGAGAAAGGGAGAGAGCAAAAAACATGGAAAGAAAATGGAGAAGAAGATCGCACCTGATTTGAGGAGAAAAACCATGGATTTGCTCTGGGATTGCGTGGAGGAAAAGAGTCCCTTTCGATTTTCTGAGCTCGGACGAAAACGAGAGAAAGAGAGAAACGGGGGGAGAAGGACGCGGGAGGGAAAGGAGAGAGAGAGAAAATAAACCGGCTATGTATTAAAAAGTCAATAAAATATACAGATGAATGTGATACAGTAATCTTTCAAAGATGAAGGAAGTCTCCGAATTACTGTAGCTCAAAACTTGAGAAATTTGCTTTACCGAATCCAATGCAGGTCAGTTTTATCAGAATTCACCAAATTTTAAAGATGCATTGGCTTTTGATGAAGCCAATGCCAGTGCTCTTAGAGTCATGAACCAATGTACACCTGTTTTCTTGGAAATGGCAAGCCATAGAAGAAAACTGAACAAACGATGTTCTGAAAGTCGCTTAATGCTTTCTTCTATCTTTTTCTGTTTGTGTTCCTCAACTGTATATTGCTATGCTGGAGATACTCTTAAGCATGGCGAGTTTATTAATTTTTTAAACAGAACTCTTGTCTCCGCTGGGGAAAAGTTTGAACTGAGATTCTTTACGACTACCAGCATTGACGCCACAGGTCCCCAAAGTTTCGTTGGAATATTCTATCATCAATGGGATCGAGATTTAGTTGTATGGGTTGCCAACCGGGACAACCCATTGCCTAGGAATTTCACTGGTGTTTTTGGAATTGCAGAAGATGGAAACCTCAAGCTATTGGACACCGCCGGGAAAGAGTTTTGGTCTACGGGTCTTGAGAGTTCCTCTCCTACAAATCGAACTGTGAAGCTCATGGATTCTGGAAACCTGGTATTAAGCAATGATGATCACATGGAGACGAGTCTGTGGGAGAGCTTCAAAAGTCCAACCGATACTTTTCTTCCAGGTATGAAGATGGATGAAAAACTGACATTAACTTCATGGAAAGGCAAAGATGACCCTCGAAGTGGGCTATACACGTTTAAGCTAGATCAACAAGGAGAGGGCCACTATGTTGTCTCAAAAAAATCAATCGTTTACTGGAAAGGTCGGGTGCCAGGTACGTTCTCGAGCTCGGATGAAAACATTCCTTATGGCATAGCCTACTTTTTATCCAATTTCAGTAACAGCGTCATACCTGACAATAATTCCGAATTTCTGAAAAACATAACAAAACAGCTGTCGACTAGTCGAAGTTTAGATTTCACGAGGCTGGTAATGAATAACAATGGGCAGTTACAGTATCTGACCTGGGATGAGTCGGAACACATTTGGTCTTTAATATGGTCGAAACCGGAAGACGAATGTGGCATTTATAACTATTGTGGGAAATTCGGGAGCTGCAATATTAACAATTGGCCTTTATTATGCAAATGTTTGCCGGGGTTCCAGCCTACTAATATTAACAATAGTAACGATAACCCTGTTGATTATTGGGATTTAAGAGATTTTTCTGGTGGCTGCACCAGAAATTCGGCATCAACTAATTTCGATATATTCTTGAGCTTAAAGATGATGAAGGTGAGGGACCCAGATTTAGATTTGAAGGTAGCAAATGAAACAGAATGTGAAAAGGATTGTCTTGAAAATAGACAGTGCTTGGCTTATTCATATCAGGAAGCTGAAAACAGCACGCAAAATTCGCAAAGAGGTGATACTACTGTTAGTGACAACATGTGCGGGATTTGGAATGAGTATATAGACAATCTTCAAGAGGAGTATCCGAACCATCATCGTAACCTCTCTGTTCGCGTAGCAAATGCTGATATAGGTAATCCTTTTTAAAATGTCAGAATATTATTGAGTTGATTCAATAGCTGAATTGTACCAATAGGCATTGATTTGGCCAATTTATTATAGCTACTTTTCAAAAAGAGAGAATATAGATAAGGAAAAGGAAGTGAGAAACAATCAACTCTCACCTTCAAAATCTTTAATTTTCTTAGGCAGTCTGAAAACTCTGCATTGCAGATTTGTAACATGTTTTAATGCTAAACAGGTTCCTAAAACTAAAAGGGGCAAAGCTCAATTTTTAGTGTATATTTTCTATTTTGAACTTTATACTCTTGCAGAATCAACTTCAAGGACTTGTAAGCCTTGTGGCACATATGTGATACCCTATCCCTTGAGCACGGGTAAAGATTGTGGTGACCCCATGTACTTCATTTTCGAGTGCAACACCTCGTCAGGCCAAGTTAGCTTCAAGGCACCCGATGGCTCCCATCGTGTTGTTGGCATCAATCCAAGTACACGACACTTTGTCATCCAAGTCATTCAAGAATCTCCTTATGATAGAAATTCAAGAATAATTCCGTGGCTCAATGAGTCATTGCCATTTAATTCGACCGTCAAGTTAATTACTGAGGTAGGCAACCCCACTGATCAATTTGAAGGCAGATTGGAGGCTTCTAGATCACAAAGGAAAAATAAAGTCGACGTACAGATTAGTTGGGAGCCACCAATGGAGCCAACCTGTACTTCATCCATGGACTGCAAGGATTGGCCTAATTCAACTTGCAATGCAACAAGAGAAGGAAAGCTAAGGTGCCTTTGCCATCCAAACTTCCAGTGGGATGGCTCAAATTTGATTTGTACTAAAGTTTAGGATGGCTATGTCAGATGCCTCTGCAGATTAGACCTGTGTGATGTTATTGCTAAAGAGGAGTCTGTTCTGTTGAAACTACTTTCTTGTTTAGCAATATCTGTTTTTTCCAATTGATCTTGAACATCGTCACAGACCTATTCAAGAAGAGTCATTTTAATATTTTAAATATCTAAGTGATCAGACATGTCCTCTTTCTTTCTTGTAGAAGGTGGTTTTCCTAAGCCTTCAGCGGAGCCTTCAAAAGATCAGCCTTCAACGAGAAAGATTGTATTGCCCCTGATTGTTGCGTTACCTCTTGCATTCACGTTTGCTTTTGCTTGTACCATTATTTACCTATGGAGAAGAAAGATGGCCAAGAGACAAGGTAACTCCTTTGTGCAATTTAGACCGTACTCCACAATAATATCACAATGAAATCACTTACTAGTATGTTTGTATTTGGCACTCAGAAGTTATAAGAAGTGATCAAAAAGGTCGAGCACTTCGCCAATTAGACAGTGAAAGGCATGTCAAAGACTTGATAGATTCGATTGAGCCCATAGAAGAAGATGGGGAAGGCATTGAAGTACCTTTTTTCGATCTGGGAAGCATACTAGCCGCTACAAATAACTTCTCTAATACAAACAAGCTCGGGCAAGGGGGCTACGGGCCTGTTTACATTGTAATCGTAGAAACTTAATTTCGTATGTTCATATCTACTAGTTTTTGTTATTAGTTATATTGTGGGTAAGTTTGCCACAGGGTACATTTCCAGGTGGTCAAGAAATTGCTGTAAAGAGGCTCTTAAGTGTATCAGAACAAGGCTTACAGGAATTTAAAAATGAGGTGGTGTTGATTTCAAAACTCCAACACAGGAATCTTGTTAAACTTCGAGGATATTGCATACAGGGAGATGAAAAGATTTTACTCTATGAGTACATGCCGAACAAAAGTTTGGACTTATTTATATTTGGTAAGCTTCTAAACCAAACTATTAATTTCCTGTAATGCTTTATAAAACTGTATCTTGTTTAGAGTTAAAGCTTATTTTTTGCTGTTGCTAAAATTCTTCTCTTTAATGAAAAATGGAAACCTTGAAAGATCAAAATCTGAGCATGCTTTTGGACTGGAAGATTCGCTTCAACATTATCTGGGAATAGCTAGAGGACTTCTATATCTTCACCAAGACTCCAGATTGAGGATCATCCACAGAGATATGAAAACTAGCAACATTCTTCTAGATGAGGAGATGAACCCCAAAATATCCGACTTTGGCTTGGCAAGGATAGTTGCAGGCAAAGAAACTGGAGATAACACAACCCGAGTAGCTGGAACTTAGTAAGTTTACGGTAGACTATTTAATTATGAAAGCTGATTTTTGTATAATATAACCATAATTCCCAATCTCCAAATTCCATTTAGGCAAAACTCAAGAAAGTTTCCAACTTTGTATACTGAAAATGATCCTAATGCAGTGGCTATATGTCTCCGGAGTATGCATTAGATGGACTTTTCTCAGTCAAATCCGATGTTTATAGTTTTGGGGTAGTTCTTCTTGAGGTTATAAGTGGAAAAAAGAACACAGGATTTTATCGGTCAGAAGAAGCCATGAGCCTTATAGCTTATGTAAGCGTGTTATAGTTCTTCACAATTTTTAACTTATTTTTTACCGTCTTATTTCATATCATTATCTCTTTGAAAAATGTATCAGGCATGGAGATTGTGGGGTGAAAACAAGGTGTTGGACTTAATGGACCAGAATTTGCGTGAGAGTTGCGATGTTGATCAGTTGGTGAAATGCGTTAATATTGCATTCTTATGTGTACAAGAAGACCCAAGTGACCGCCCCACCATCTCAAATATTGTTACCATGCTTGATAGTGAGACTGCGATAGTTCCAACTCCAAAACAACCAGCTTTCATTCTAAAGAAAGGTCTTTTTAGCACTGCAAGTTCTTCTAGTCGACTGGAGGCACATACAGCATTGACCATTAGTTTAGGAGAATTAGAAAATGAATGATGTGGTGATTGTGTTGTGCTTATTGAGATAAATTTTTTTTTACGTTATAGTTCAAAGAATTGTGTAGCACTCTGTTGTTCTGTTGTTTCTAGGCAACTTAATTTGGTTTTAGCTGTATTCTTGCTAGAAATTTAGAACTGTGAAGGCTTGGAGTTGCTCAGCACTGTGCCGATTACTATGAAAATGTGTTGCTTGAAGTAGCTTTGGTTTGATAGTATTGTTCTGAATGTCAGGGAATTCCATGCTGATGGAAAAATCGGGAATGTCACCATGACAACTATATTGATTATTGATGTTCAAGCAGTTGCCTTACTGCTGGTTTGATCATTGATTACTACTGGAATTTGGTTTGATAGTATTGTTCAAGCAGTTGGACTTTAAATTGATTGGTGTTATATATTTTAGTCTGATCTGTTGCTTGTTTTTGGAGGTATTGAAGAGGATGTTTAGTATATTAGTTAATAACATTTTTGTTTGTATTTTAGGAATGCCCCTATGCTGGTGTGAGCTTTTTCAATCAATATATTAGGGATATTCCGTTGTTATGTTTTGATAACTAATCAATTTTTAGCATATAACAAGCTAGATGGGCCAAATTAGCTAATCTTATAACGCCCTGATCCCGAAGATCCGGAATGTTAGCTCTTGTAACCTGGTAAGCAACCTCAACAATACTGATATATTTTCCAAATTCAAATGCATACTTTCTAAGACTCCAAATCCAGCATAAATACTTTTAATTTAATTAACAGTAGACAGTAATCCATCAACTCTTCAATACAATAATCCAAATAAAATAGATCAACTTCTCCACATGTCTCATATTAACATAATAAAATGAAATATGATTTACATAAGTCTTCGTAATCATCTAATCATACTGAAATCAATATACTGAATAAATAAATCTAGCAACAGCACTAGTACCACAAGGTACTAAACCACTATTCTCAGCTATTCCTACCACATACTCTATTACTGATCCTCAGCTGTATGATCAAAGTCATTTGAAAAATATTATGGAGATAAGGGGGTAAATTATCAACAACTCAGTTAGCAAAACACATATACTAGTGTGTAAACATGAGCCTTTTTAGAAAATTCGATATGCAGAAACAAAACATTTCATCTTCATATGCACATCTCAAAATGTATTATCAGAAAATCAAAGCGACTTTTTAATCTTTTCATAATAAAAAACCAATTGTTCATATTCAAAATCCTTTGTTCATATTGAAAGACCGACTACAGAGGATACCTTTCAGAGCACTGTAGGCAGAAATCACATGCGGGACTCTACCACTGTTCCTGCTTAGCACCATCCATACAGCTCCTAGGCACTAGGAATTATCAACCGGGACTCTACCACAGTCTCTACTTACCACCATTTCTGACTTTGCTCTGATACCAACTGTTCATATCATATCAAAAGACTTTTTATTCATATTCAAAACTACACATCCTTCTTTATTTTATCATATCATATCATGTCATATTATATCATGTCATGTCATATCATATAATTTCATATCGTATTATATCAAATAATTTCATATCATATTACATACTATATTTAACCCTTGTAGTAGGGATGTTCCTGGTAACCAAACCAAGTAATATCATATGGTGAAACTTTCCTTATTCATTTCCAAAAATACTTTGGCATAATCTATCTGATTCATCATCATCATCATCATCATATCAAAGAATCTTATTAGAATAAAGGCCTTGGTTTGTGCCTCCGCTGATAAGCAAACATATGCATATCATATCATATCATATTACCACTATTCTTTTCCATGGCAGGGCCATATCATATCATATTAGAAACATATACCATGTACATCCCTTGTGGTAGGGTCCCTTAACTAAACAAAGCAAAAACAAAATTAGATATAAAACCAGATAGTCAAGCCAAAGGTTTTTCAGATGCATATCATACCAAAACAACTGTTGAACATATTCATATCATTTCACATATTCAAAACAAATTCAGAATGTGTTCATATAACAATACAAAATTTCTAGATTTCATATTCACTCTTTTTGAACATTTTAGAAGCATGTCAAAATATTGCTCATGTCTACACTAGTCATATCAGGAAACATTTTTCTCTTACATACAGATTTCATGAGTAATGTAGAAACACATTACTAATATTATTTTCAGATTTTCTTTTAAAAACATGTCATGCACATTTTCAAAACCAACCTTAGTTCATTTTCTTTTTGTGCAAAGTTTAACATAGAAACCTCACTTACTTGATTTTTATAATGTATGACCTATGCTTTAACTCTGAACTATAGTAGTATCATGATCTAAATCAGAAAATATTCACTAATATGTTATTAATTTATACAACTATAGAACCAATCTAATTAATAAAAATTCCAGGTTCTAACTATAGGACACTGCAAGCACATAATAAGATGGCCCATCGTAAACTAAGCCTAAGAGCATCCTCAAGGGATTAGCCAAATGCTAAATTCATTCCCTATTTAGCTATTAGACCCCAAAATACCATCACCCTGAATTAGCTAAAGTCCAAATATCCAAAACCCAAATATTTGGACTTTAGCTACAATAAACACCAAAACTATTTCCAAATTTGCTTGCTACTGTAGCTTCATCAAATGTTGATTTTATCCATTATTTTTCTCTCAACTCGGCATCAACTACTTCCCCATTCCCACACAAAAAAACAGAAAGCCTTCCCTAACTTTGCCCCTTTCGTTGTTCTTCGTCCAGAGAGAAGTGCTGAGGACTCACCACTGCACCACCACTCCAGCTCTCGTCGACAACAATGCCACCGCACCACCACACTCAAACTCTCATCAGCAATAACCAAAACCCCATTTTTCTTGCCGATCTTCTTATCCGAACTCTCAGGTATTCTCTTTCTTTGTATATTTTGTGGTTCCCCACTAGATCCATAACTTTTCTATGCAACTTGCCGTCCCTTGCATTCCTCTTCTCCAAACCCTAATATTGTGCTACATCCCGTGTGGCTTTTGGTTTACAACAAAGTAGATTTTCTTTCAGTTTGCTTTTGGTTTTTTATTTACATCCATGCATATGATTTGTGAAGGGTAGGTTATCAATTTTTAAGGTTGTATATGTGAAGGGATTTGGAGGAAGAAGAATAAGGAGGGACTGTGGGCTTGTGACCGTAGCAGGGGTAAGTGGGGCAAATGTGGCTGAGATTGATATTTTGAGTGAATTCGAGGCCTTCATTTTTTGTTTCTTTTTGAGTTTGGCATAGGTTTTCTTTCTAAATGAAGATTCATTCTCCAGCGAGTAATGTTTTTTTTATTGTGTTCTTGGCATTCGTGGCCCTAAATTCTTTTTCTATTATCAGGATAGTGTAAACGTTACATTCTCCTTATTAAGGTAAAGCAAAATCAACCATAGAATATCTTGTCCCAAAAGCTATACAAACCAATAGGAACACTTTGATCAAAGGCCTATCCACAAAGCTAAATATCAGCCTTGTTCTTTTTTGCTTTCATTGTTTCCCATCACCTATGGCCCGATCTATTTCGCCAATTCCTCTTGGTTTACAACCTTGACTGTCATCCCCCGCAATTCTTCTGTAAGCACTTTTATTAATCCAAAATTTCAGCCTTATACAGAGAACTTAATCACAATCAAGGAGAAAATGATGTTAAGGATGTTTAGTATCACAAAGAATACATAATAGTAATCAAGATGAGAAGCATTGATGTTGTTTAGAATCCATCCATGGTGACCATGCACCTTGGTGATGTTAGAAACTATCAAAAGAAGGAAACTACTCAGGAAGTTTCCAACTCCTAGAGTAGTCATGGCATAGGAAGACTTTAGACTCTTCATACTCTCTGGAGCTTGGTCATAGAAGAACTCAATCTTTGCAACCTCTAAAAATTCATCTGTTGTTCCCATGAGCACAAATTGAGGAATTAAAACAAACCCAGCTAAACTTGCTGGGGGAATCTTGAAGCTGTCAATGCTTCTATTAAGGGTGGTACCCTGCTTGATGAAAAGTGTACTGATCTGAGTGCCCATTGTACTATGGAAAAACGTGGCCACTAAGATTGGGATCATTCATAACATTATTTGATATTTAGACTAAATGTTGAGGCCTACTTGTAGTATTTTTGTGTCTATTTATATGTAAATCTATTTCTCTTTGGTCTCATTTCATGCCCCTCTTTTTGGCCTCAGTTCATGCATCTCTTTGAACAAATTTCATGCCTCCCTCTCTCTCTCATACACATTTTTCAGTAATTTTTCTTGGGTTGTAATTGTTTTTTGAATGTTGGAAATCATGGACCACCGCTACTGCTTTGATTATTACTTGATTCCGCATATGAACCAATAAGACAACGATCTGGTGCAAAAATGATATGGCACATACTTTGTGGTTTTCTTGAGAAGTGTCAATGCGAAAATGATATGGCACGTACTCTACTAGTAAGTTTCAATATTCACCTATTCTCTCCCACATAATCCTTAGAAACGGTTCTCATTTGTTATAATTATAATACGATGAAGGATGGCTGCACCATTTGATGAGGATCCTCTTTTCACCACCCTCTTACAAAGTGGTAGACATGGGGAAGGCAGCACACCGTTCAATAGCATAGATGATAATGTTCTTGTCCAAGTTTTACATGCACGCTCAGGTGAAAGAATGGCACCCTCTAAAAAAAACTTTGAGAGGTGTGTCTTTCACCGTAGAGAAGGACACCCTCCTTGTTTAAGCTTAGTTAAACATTACCATTGATGCTATATGCAGAACTGACCAAAAATCCACTCAAATGTGGGACATAACAGGTGAATATATAATCAATATAAAAAACTATGCAGCCAATTTTGTTCTGATGGCTCATTGACCAATCGATGGCAATGTATGCAAAAATGCACAAATAAATTTTGTGCTACTGTTGCCCAAGTAGAGTCACTACATCCTAGTGGTGCCATAGAACAGGACAAGGTAATACTTTAGTTTCACCTTTATGTTTTTTTAGTGCTGCACATTTTTTTTTTCTCTAATATAATCACTTGGCTCATTTAAGCTTGAGAAGGTGAAGTGCACCATGGAACATTGTTGGTAACTATTAAGACACTAACCAAAATGGTAGCAACATATGTTGATGATGAACATGAGGAGGAAGCCGCCTGTGAGACGTCCAACTAGTAATGACCTAACTCTGCTAGCAAATGACACTTCCGATGACAATGTTGAGATCGTTGATGAAAGACCGCTAGGCAAGAAGAGTGAGAAAGAGAGGAAGAGAAAGAGGAAGTCTAGAGAAGGTGAAGATGTTGAGTTTAATAAAGCTTTAATTTGCACGAATGATGATAGAACCGTGTGCATGGTGGAGAGGAGAGAAGCGGTCATGAAGGGTGAGAGTGCTCAGATGTCATTAGATCTTGCACTTAAGAAAAAGAAGATTGATATAAAGATAATGGAATTAGATCTTGCTGGCATGGATGCAATGCAGCAAGACTATTTTCAAACTCTTCAAAAAGAAGTTTATGAGGAAAGCAATAATTGTAACGCCCTGGTCTCACAGGGATCAGAGAGTTACTACTTGCAGCTTAAAACTCACATTTCATCAAAATATTTACAGACTCCAAATTTTAAAATCATCATAATATAACAAAATCTCTTAATAAAATCTGTCAATCCTCCTAGATCTTCTATGAGTAATCCACGATACTTAAATAATCATCTCACCCAAGCTCCATAATCCTAATCCTTACCTGAACTATTATGAAATCATCTGAAAAATATTATGGAGATAAGGGGTGAGTTATAAACAACTCAGTAAGTAGAGAACATATACTAATATGTAAACATGAGCATTTTTATAGAGTTCAGAATGCAGAAACAAAACAATTTAGTTTCACTATGCAAATATCAAAAATACATATTATCAGAAAATCAGAGCGACACTTCAAACTATTCATATTAAAAAAAACCAACTTTTCATATTCAAGTTTGGCACAACATGACTGAACTCTTCATTTTATCATATCATATCAGATCCACATATCAGAACAGATGTCATGTTTAACGTCCATGGTAGGGTTGTGCATTCTGCAGAAAACCAAGTAGAACATAAATCACCATGTTACCAAAGCGATTGCACTTAGAGCAGAGACCACCATTATATCCCGTGGTAGGGCCAGAGGTCACTATTATATATGTGACAGGGTCAGAGATCACTATTATATCCCGTGACAGAGCCAGAGGTCACTATTATATCTTGTGACAGGATTAGATATCAGAGCAAAACAGAATCAGAATCACCATATCAAAACCAGAATCAAAGTCTGAACAAAATAAGAAAATCATGCCAAAGGTTTTTCAAACACCACATCATATCAAAATAGAGTACTAAAATAAATTTAGATCATTTCACATTTAAAAAAAAATAATCAGAACATCTTCGCATCACATGCACACATTTTCATGAATTTCATAGTCGCTCTTTTTACATAGTTCAGAAAACAACATGCAAAAAATAAGCTCATGTCTACACCAGTCATGACAAAAATACTTTCTCATTTATCAGAGTTCATAAGTAATATCGAACAAATAACTAAAGTTGTTTTCACAATTCTTTTCAAAAATCAAAATCCATATTTTCCAAAGTCAACCTCGTTTCATTTTTTTTATGCAAAGTCTAACATTGGAATCCCGCTTACCTGAACTTCTTAGTCTTTCAAAAAATTTTCACAACAATGCCAAACAAATAATCAATCGTCACCTATAGAAAATAATATAACTGGAATAAATCTCCAATTGAACAGTTATTTTGTATTCACATCTGAGATATCTTTTATAATTCCTCGAAAACCTAAAAATTCACTTAATCTTAAAATGACCTCATTTTCTAAATTCATCAATATCCAATATAAACTAAGCTCATAATGAAACAAATCCAACTTAAAATCTAAGCCCAAAACACCTTTAAACCCTGACAAGCTTTGAAGTAAACCAAGCCTTCACCAAAATAAGCCCAATAGAAGTTAAACCCATGAGCTGTGATGGCAAACTTGAAAATACCGAAGATATTAATGTAAAATTCTGAAATTCTCCCAGCTCTGAAAAATACTATCACTTTTCAAATTTCTCAATTTCGCTTAACGTTCCCTAAAATAATTTCTGTAAAAATTTGTATAACCTAACCCAAACTAATTTTAAAACACAAGTCCAAAACAATCTTCTGAAATAAAGCCAGCCTTAATATAAGGAGAGAAGGAAAAAAAAAAAAAAAAAATCCAACTCAAGTTAAGCCCAAGGACAAAAACTCAAGAAAAAACCAGTTGAACATAGAACCAAGCCCATTCAAAACCCATTTGAAATATACATTCAAATTTGTTAAGGGCATAATAGTAATCATGCAGGGCTTTAATCTCCCCTACCCTCCATCTTTACGTTACTGCAGGAGCACCAACTAAAAGAAGGGAAAACCGAAACTCACAAGAGAGTGATGTGCGACGAAGGCCTTGCTCACCAGAGGTAGCTCGCGACAGAGAATCGAGGTGGTACAGGGTGACTGTTGATTGTGCAAAGGAGTGGTGTGGGTGAGATACAGAGAGAGAAAGTGATGGGAGAGAAACGGAGAGTGCCAGAGTGATGAGAAAAAAATGGAAGAAGAAACAACGGCTTACCGAAGTGGCACGATTGACAGAAAGGTTGCTGGTCAGGGCCACTGGGCTTCCGTCATGTATCAGGGTTAAGAGCACAAAAACGTGCTCTGTTTTTAAGCTACAAAAATAGAGTGGTTTTCAGTTGTTATAGGGAGAGCTGGTGGCGGCTGAAAAACACGGTGGGAGGGTTATGGGGGTTGCACGATGGTGGCTTCCTCTGGGTTTGGCTTCCAGGACGTGGAGGGCATCGATGAAACTTGCAATTTGCCAGTTTCACGTGGGCTGAATAGTGAGTGAAAGTACA
The DNA here is from genome assembly GCA_011037825.1 of Carya cathayensis. Lineage (NCBI taxonomy): Eukaryota > Viridiplantae > Streptophyta > Magnoliopsida > Fagales > Juglandaceae > Carya > Carya cathayensis. Next base: position 134,841 of record QGSO01000942.1, on the reverse strand, counting down.
CAGGTTGGGTGGAGCAGAGAGGTACCGTGCGGTGGACGCACACGAGTTGGCCTTCCATGATGGTGTGGATGTGCAAGAGGAGAAGGACGGTGGCAGCAAGTGTTTGGGAAAATTCTACAAGTATGGGATAATGTATATGCCTAAGGGAAAACTTAGGAAGAACGTGCAGGGGAGACATGCATGGGCGTGGAGACTAATGCCTCTAGAGTTCTCACGGTTTTGGGCTTTGACTCACAAAGTTTGGGTTTCCATTTAACCTCTAAAAATAAACTAACTTGTGTCACAAATTTCTGGGACCATAAATATTTTAGTTAATCCAGAATGTTTAAAGATTTAAACCTACTAAGCAAGTCCAAAAATTATTCTATATTCACCAAAAACTAAAATTTGAGCTCGTAGTCCAATCCAACAATACTCGTAAATCTCAAATGGATCTTTCATCCATTAAAAAAAAAAATCCAATAACATTTATAAAACAGTTGGGTACTGGACCTGGTGTTACAAGAATAGATCTACATTCACATCTACATCCCCATCCACACCTTTTGAAGGAAAGTAACTCGTAGTTTCACATTACTTTTTCTATTTTGTTGTAAATGCATAATAATGTAGTAGACTTTTTTATGCTGATTTTAGTAGTTGCCTAGTCACATATGTTGGAAATACATGTGATTGGGCAACCCTGTGTAGTAGACTATTTTGTGCAAATTTTGTGAGGGTTCATGTGGAAATACAAAGTCTTTTAGTGTATTTTGTGGATATATTTTGTGAAAATACTGCTGCTATATTTTGTGGATGATTGGTCCATTCTTTTAGTAGATATGATTGTTAGATAGAGGAAAGTTTGGCAGAAAAAGATAATAGATAGTACATAATTTTTTAATCCATAATTTAATTATAATATTATTACTAATTAACATATAATAAGTAGAATAGTAAAATATAATAAAATAAAATAAAATAATACTTTTTTAATTAAAATATGTTATTAAACCCATAATAATTAAAAATACATAAATATTTTTTAATTATTAATTACCCATTACTATATAATGAATAAATGGATAATTCAATTTGAAGACTTGATGTGAATAACCAAAGTCAAATTCATGATCTTATATTATTTTATTGTTATATAATGAAAAAATAGTTATTTCAATGTGGAATTTATGCAAATGGAATAATCAAAAGTTAAATTCATCTTATATTCATAAAAAATGTCCTTTAATTTTAACTAATCTATTAAGAATGCTCTAATCGAAGCTCAATTTCCTCCCTGCCAAGATTTAGACATAGTTAGGTAGAGAAAGTTGGATGGCATTTGATGTAAAGAAACTAAGCGTGCTTTATGGAAAAGCTAAGCCAATTTTCAACTTAAAACTGGATGAACTATTGACGGGGGGAAAAGAAAGCGCCTTAAGATAATTTAGCTCAAAGGTTAGTCTTGTCATGTTTTACTACCTACAAAAGCTACGATATTTTCTAAGTAAAAAACAACTATGATGTGAAAGGAAGTAATCATGACTACAGTGGTTCCAAGCACTTGTTAGCAAGTCTAAGAGCATTGGTACCGGCCTGGCTAAAACTTTTGAAAAGTCAAAATATAGTCTTTGTTGTCTTCAAACCCGCTGTATTGGACTGGGTAAAATAAAGGAACTAAAGCTTTCAGTAACAGTAAGTCTATCCATTTCTCCATACATAGTGAGTTACTGGTCATCAAATTATTATTTTATTGTAAAATCACATCTTTTCAACTGAATCGTTGTATTTCCCTCGTGAATCCGTTCTCCCCAAAACTTCACTTTCTCTTCCTTTCTCCCTCGCCGAACACCCCATTCATTTTTTCCTCCCCGTTTCTGTCTTCCCTGCTCTTTCTCGCCGGTCGTCTCTTTGGCCCGACACTCCCTCTCTCCCCTTCTCTCCATTTTTTCCATTTTTCTTCCAGTTCTCTTCCTTTTTTCGTTACCCAAGGGCTGTCGAAGTTGGGAATATGATTATCCTAAGGAGCAGTCGATTTGCAAGAGAGAATCGATTTTAATAAACTGGCAAGGCCTCTATTAGGGTTCTATTGTGCGTCACAGAAGGTAATCAACTCCCCCTTCTCTTGTTTTTTTTTTTATTTGTAATTTTATTTGCAATGTACTTTTGTGTTTCTGCCAGAAATGGAGCTCGATCAGAGAAAGGGTGGGTTTTCTCTTTCACAAAGAAAGAAACAAATTTCATAAGGTTTGATACAGATTTAATCTCCCGTTCAGGCTTAGTTAAAACCCTTAATTGGTTTTTTCCCGTTGGATTTTTCTTTTTAAATGGATGTTCTGTTATTGCTGAACTTGTTCTCCGATTAAGAACTTCACTTTAAATCCCTATGAAGAATCATATGAAAAATTAAAAGTAGTGGACTGAATTTCTATTTGATGAGCAATGGATTCTGAGGGATGTGTATTGGAATTGTAGAGGTTCTAATTAAAAGTAGTGGTCTACTTAGGTTTGTGTATGTTTTGTTCATATCCACTGAAAAGAAAAAAGAAGACTTTTGGTTTTGAACTCGTTCTGTATTCTGAGGGAAGCTCATTAATTTATTTGCATATGGCAAATCTTTAAAAGTAACTTTGCATGTGATGGGCAGATCTCAATTGTTGGGCATTCCAGTTTCTAAACTTTTCTTATCTAGATAGTTATGTACGTGATGGCTATGTATTTTCCAAATGAAATTACAAGCTAGGTTTTGCATGAGTATATGAGTTCTGTGCTATATTCTGAAGTATATGAGTTCTGTAGTTACTCATAAAAAATAAAAAATGAGTTCTGTACTATACTTCTGAGCAATATAGTTGGGTAGAACATATGAACAGACTTAATACTTTGATTTAGTAACATTGTTTTTTTTTTCTCCAATTATTCTGAAAATTTAATATAGATGTTAATGACCATTTTCTCATTTGCTCAAGATTGTTATGAACTGTTATGGTCTGTTATGAATGGCTTGATCAACCATTGCGTTTCAGTGTCCTCAAGATTGATTAACTGCCTCCCTGATATCTTTTTCTCTCCATCCTTTTAGGTGCAAGGTATGCACTTTGATGTTGTGATTTTGCCAAAGGCTAGCACATGAGCATGATAACACAGCTCGTTGCTGCAGTTGTGAAGATCTAGAGGTAATCATCCAAGATGTAGAACATTTTTTCTTCTATTACCTTATCTCCAAAATGTTTTCTTAAGTGGAAGAGATGAATATTAATTCAAATTGATCTGCATACCTTTTCCCCCCTATTTTTGTCTCCTTGAAGTCTTGGAACACAAGATACTACTCTCTGGAACACTACAAGAAATTTTACTTTTAGGGACGAAATTTCTTAGGGACGAAATTAATTTCGTCCCTAAAAGTACTTTTCTGAGACGAAATTTTAATTTCGTCTCAAAACATGGAAAACTTTATAAATCCGTTTGAACTAATAAAATTTAATTCGAACAAAAAATTAATTAATTCGAATGAAATATTATTTGTTCGAATTAATATTAACGCGTTCGAACGGTAATGTTTAATTGAAAAGATATATTGTTAAAATTGTAAGAATACATATTTTTTCTATTAATTATTTATCACTTCCAAAGTGAATAAATATTTCTATATATTATATATTATGATTTACAATGAATTAAAATATTTACAAATTCATAAATTATTTTTATATAATTAATTTAAAAGTATTTTAGTTAACTAAATATTAAAAATGAAGATAGTGTCATTTTTTCAATTATCGTGAACATTAAGTATAATGAGAAGAAAATATAATTAACAATAAAGAGGCTAGCAAACACTAAAAATAAAAATCATACTGCATTAATTACATCCCAAAATGAATTAGACATTATATACAACATAAAAAAAGTAAAATAATAACTAACAATATTTATTTATTAAATAAATCAAAATCCTCCTGTAAAGTTTGCATGCGTCCTTCTAGGTCCTTAAGCTTCTCCATCATGGGGTGAATGAAGTCCCTCAATAAAATGTCGCGGTGCTCCGCCAATATAGCCCGTACCTCATCTGGAGTAGCCCCAGCAGGATGTCTCTCAATAGGGGCAGCAGCAGCAGAAGCTGGATCAATAGGAGGAGGCTGATCCTGACATGTTATGTTCAAGTTTATGTTATTTTCAAGTTCTTATTTATGTTATGCATGTTTACGTTCATGCTATATTTCAAGTCCATGTTATGTTTCACGTTCATGTTATGTTGTTTGTTCATGTTATGTTTTAAGCTTAAGTTCATGCCATGTTAAGTCAAGTTCAGTTCACGTTTAAGTTCTGGTTATGTCATGCTATATGTCAAGTTATGCTATGCTTATGTACGACTATACTTATGCATTTATGCTTTTACTGCCATGCATGCATCTTTAACCTGTGTGTGAGTTTTATGTTAACTTACTGAGATTTGTAATCAAATCTCACTGTGGTAGTCCCAACTACCATTCCCCCCGAATGGTAGATCTTGTTACAGGACCCGAAGGAGAATTGGAATCTGACCAACTGAATACGGTCGACTAGGCCACGGTGCGATGTTGATGATGGCATAGTACTTAACTTAGGTTACTACTTGTACTTTTGGAGTTGTATCTCAAGTATTCTTTTGATCACAACCATTTTGGACTAGTGTGTGATCACGCTATTTAGTATGCCTTTATGTATGAAATATGTTTCAAGTATTTGGGATATTTTAGTTTGGTGCATAGTATTGCTAAAGAAAAAAATTATCGCTGCGAATATTGCATAATGCTAGATGCATGTTAGGAACATTGCATCTTATATGTCATGAACGGGGGCAGGTNTTGCACTGCACGAGTCTTCGGCAAGTGACCCTTGCTCTTGCTGAATGTGATCTTGTTAACAGGCCCCATCTGTGGCGACCTCCGCTCAGTCAGAGTCACTGTAACCCCTGAACGGAGTAGGAGGTTAGATATCAACAATGCAAATGGTAGACTACCTCCACCCGAATAGCGTGACTCTGTGCGAATGCGGAGGAAGAAATATAATGCCAGATCAATCGGCTCCCCCTGTGCTAACCGTAACAAAAATCTGGCCCGCTCCATCCCGAAATCAGTCTTGTGTTTCTTCGGATCAATGTTATAGCCGACAATCAAATTAAGCATTCTGAAAAATGCTGTACAGTCGGCCTGTCGAATCACTTTACCGCCATCATATGGAGGAGCCTCAGGGTCTCGCACTAGGTCACGAACCTGATCGTCTGTGAGACCATCATCAGGTACCTCATCGCCGCTCTCACTATCATCTGTGCCAGCATCCAGCTCTGCGGTCTGTACATCTGGCGCTGGCGATGAGGATGCGACTGTTGTGTCCTCTCCAGATGGTGCAGTCGCTGCTCTCGCTGCTGCTGCTGCAGGATATGCACCCGGCTCTCGCCGCAAATCTAGAAACTCAGCAATAACGCGGGGAGAGAATATAATACTCACTCCCCGGACCACTAAGTTATAGCACAGAGCATCACCAGGCTGCTCACCCATGGCACGGTAAAACTCACCGACCATCTCAGGATATGCTGTGCCTCCTTATATGTCATGAACGGGGGCAGGTAAGCTTGTGTTGCATGTCCCAACGCTTCAAATGTCCGTTCAATCCCAAGCGGAATTTGGGGGCGTCACAATCTGCATATAAAATGTGAGAAACTAACGGTGCCCCTCTCAGATGCGAGAATCTTCCAATAACCCCAGCTTGAAAATTAGCCTTTAAAATTTTTGAAATCATTCCCTCCACCAAAATAAACAAATAAGAGATAGAGGGTCTCCTTGCCGTAACCCTCGTCCACCCTTATAGAAACCCTTCACCGTTCCATTTATCACAATCAAATACCAAACATTCGTGACACATTGTTTTACAAGAGCTCGAAATTGTGACTAGAACCCAAAAGCTTCCAACACATGTAATAAAAAATCTCAGTCGATACTATCATATACTTTAGCAAAATCCACTTTTATCATTACATTCCCTCCTCGAACATTTCGTTTCAGGCTATGTATCACTTCTTGTGTTAAGCTTATATTTTCCAGAATACTTCTACCTAGAATAAACACTCCTTGTTCCTGAGAAATCAGCCGGGATAAAATAGGAGCCAATCGCCTCACCATCAGTTTGGAACAAACTTTATAGACCACTAAACATAGACTAATTGGCTTGAACTTATCAAAGCTATTTGGATTCGAAACCTTAGGAATTAGAACCACATACGATGAAGAATAGAACCGAGGAAGCTCACTGCCTCTAAAGAAATCCCAAACAGCTTCTACCACATCATTTTCAACAATCTTCCAGCAACATTTGTAGAAACCCAAAGAGAAACCATCTAGAACAGGAGAACTTTCTATCGGAATCAAGAACATTGTCTCCTTAATGTCTTGGATTGAGGGGAGCTCACACAACCTTCTATTTTCCACATCCAAAATTTCCTTGTGGATCCAGCTTGACAAATCCATATATGATCTTCCATTTCTAGCTGCCATAAACCGAGAGAAATGATTGATAGCATCCACGTGTACAGCTTCCAGAGAGTCTAGACGACGCCCATCATTCAACGACATTGCACGGACACAACTATTTCCTTTCTTTGCTAAGCTTCGAAAAAACTGGGCTTTAACATATCAACAGCAGCCTAGCGTTGCTTCGTAATTTGAGACAGCCTTGTTGCCTCTCTTCTCATCCACTCATCAAGCTCCAATTTGGTTGCAACCAATACTTGCTCATCCTTCTCATTACCCCCGTTTTGCAATTTACAATCCAACTCCTCGATCTCCTTTTCCAGCTTCGCAATATGGGCATGCGTCCAACCAAAAATGTGTACGTTCCATCTTTTAAGAGCCACTCTCAGTTTTTTTAATTTTCCTACCAATCTCCACAAACCACTTCCACTCATCTCTTCCGCCCATACTGTTTTTACACAATTTAAAAGAATCATCATGCAGTGTCCACATTTGCTAGAACCTGAAAAGGGAAGGACCATAACGCTCTGATGGTCTATCAAGCCACATCACCATCGGTGCATGATCCGACGACGTCCGTGAAAGATATTCCATACAACTCGTAGGCCAATTATCAACACAAGCATTATTCAACAACATTCTATCCAATCTTGCCCAACTCCTAGACAATGTTACCTAGCCATAACACCATGAAAAAGGATCACCCATGTAAGATATCTCCTGCAACCCAGCAAGATTAGCAAAATCATTAAATTCCTCCATTGCCATTGCCGACCTCAGACAACCACCTCGTCTTTCAGCATCAGAACGTATCACATTAAAATCACCCACAACCACCCAAGCATCAGAAGAACTCGGGAAAGCACACAATTCCTGCCAAAGCTGTTGTGTCTCTCAACCCAAGCACTTAGCATACACCAAAGAATACCTCACACTCCTTGAATTTTCAGTAATAACCACCATAAGATGTTGATTAGACTTTGCAATCACCTGACAGTCAACCCCCTGGTTCCAAAATAACCATATTTTGCCACCTTCCTCACTATTTGATAAGCCATTTACGAACTGAAAATCCCTTGCAACACTCTTCGATTCTTCCTCCCTTTGAAAATTTTCTGCCAAAGCCACAACTTTTGGATTAAACTTCCTCACAATTTTTCCCAGCCTCTGTTTCGAGGTATTCAAACCTCGTATATTCCAAAAAAGAAGACTACACATTACAAATTCATCCGTGCGAGCTTGCTAGGAACCCGTTTGGAACTTCTAGTTTTTTGCAAATTTCTTCTGGATCTCACATCTTTCGGAATCAGTATAGCATTCCTGATCCTTACTCCAATTAACCAAAACTCCCACATTTTCTTCTTCCGATCTCGAACCCAACATCTCCCCTTCATCATCCACTGCATGAACAACTTCCTCAGCAATACATTCAGCAGCACTACTAACAACTTGTTGAACATCCTCCTCCGCACACCAATGATCCTCACCCACATCATCCATACTGCAACCTTCACCCTCATCCTTCCCTTACCCAACTCCATCAACTGTACACCATCCACCTCACATTCCGCCTCCATAACAGCATCAGTTAGAACCTCCTCTGTCACATTACAAGGAATCAGATTACCAGAAACCATTGCAGCATCAACTAGACAAAGCACCTCCTCAACCATATCAACATCCTTTGCCTCTGACCCAGAAACCTCTGCCTCTGCCTCTCGAGCAACAGCTTCCTCACATACAGGACATAACACCTCACCCTCATTGTCTTTGCTGCCTGATCCAAACACCCCCTCCATCTCCACCATTAACTTCCTCCTCGGAATCTCACCCTCTTCTAATTCCTCTATGATAAACCCCTCAGCACCTTCCAAAGAAGATACCAACTCCTTACAATCCTTCTTTACCAATTGTGTATCCACCTCTTCAATACTTGGCTGACCGCCCCCCATCTATTACGCCTCCTTCGACACCCATTTGCTACTCTCCTTGTTTCCAGCCAAATGTTTATTTCTCCCCATTTGAACCTGTTTACATTTTTGTAGATTATGCCCCTGAATCTTGCAATGCCAACAATACGCTGGCAAATTTTCATACACTACTTTTTGAAGCCTACTTCCCAATTGACAAGGCACCCTAATCCAAAATGAGTCAATAGGATCCTAGGCAACATTCATCTCAATATAGACTCTCGCCGCATCTATCCGTGTAGCACATATGGTAGAATTGTCACTGCGCACATACTTCCCTAACGGCATAGTGATATTTTGCAGAAATGATTCATGATACAAATTCGGCGGAAGCCCGGGAAGAGTAAGCCAAACTGGAACCTCTGGCGATTCCAAACCCTCTGTATGGTTCGTCGACCAGTGAAACGCACGGTATGGAATCCTTTTACTTTGCAAGTTTCCCTAGAAAATGCCATCTTAAAATCCATCTCATTGGAAAATCGAACAAACACCGACCTAGGAGACGCCATAGCAGAAACCATAGGTTGAGAAGCAAGACCCCATCTTCTACGAATACAAGACCAAATATCGTCCAATGAAGGACGTTGCCTCAAGAATTTTAGAACCAGAGAAAACATAAATGGAGAAGCCGATTTTGCAATCTCCTCATTCAAAAAACTAATGTAAATCTCCCTATCCATGACTTTCGGGGGCCTCAACAGGATCACAACCTTAGGAATAGGTTGTGGAGCAGAGGCCACCATGTCCGCAAAAGACTGGCGAATAGAAATCGCCGAGGAGCCCGGATGGCCACCGGCAGCAGGCATTGTGTGAGACACCCAAAACCCTAGCAGAGCACTGAAATTTCCTTTGCCACGTAAGCAGTAATATATCAATATGGTGAGGAAAACCCATCAGGATGCATCATCATGTAAATTAACAGGAGTTAACATCATCATGTATGGTCATCATCTTGGAGTTCTCTATAATAAGTTGGTAATCAGTCAAACTCAAAACTCATGATCAGAAGTCGTGGATGCAATATTTCTGTTTTGTATTTTCTCTTCCCTTTTAAGTGGTGTAGAATTAGAAGGACAGAAAAAAGAGTAATAAGATCTTCGGTGGGATTGTGCATGTCGGTGGACAATCGTTTCTTACTCTCTTCATTTTTGTGTCGGTTTTGTTAATTGTAACAACTTCTTATAAGGAGAGGAAGTTATATATCTATTACCCCTTACCTTTCCTTTTTTTTATAAAATTATATTTACATTTCGGTAGATATATAATAGGGGTGGCAATATGTTACACAACCCATTAACCCAACACGAACACGACACGATAGTAGTGGGTAAGGATTTAGTGTTAACAGGTTTGAATCAAAACGGGTTGATCCGTTAAGACACGATTGCTTAACGGGTTGATAACGGGTCAACCCGTTATAACACGTTAAGAAAGTTAAAATTACAATTATACTCTTATATCTAAAAGTAAAATTGTTAGAATTTTAATTTCGATATTTTTATTATTTGAATTGTAATTTTGGATTTGTATTTAGTTTTATAATTTTTAAAGATATTGTGATTTTAACATTTATATAAAATTCTGCTAAATTTAATCAAGTCAAACGGGTTAATTTCGGACTTATTCAACGCATTTACATAAACAGTTTGAAACATGTTGTATTGTATCATGTTAACCTATTTCGTAATATTTGCTAACGGGTCAAAACGGGTTGACACAACACGACTCGTTATGTTAATGGGTCGTGTTAGGGTTTGAGATTTTGACACGATAAGCTTAACGGATCCGGTTAGGATTGACCTATATAGTATAATATACATGCTTTGACACGATACGAACACGACCTATTAACACAATTTGACACCCTTAAATTATATAAGACACATGCACTTTTCACCCTACTAACATAACATGATTTAATTTAAAGTATGTTATGTACAGTCGTGGAATGTGCAAGCGTTGTGTAGTCACTTTAAAAAGAGTAGTGTTTATTATTAAAAAATTAATTTCTTTTCATGTAAATTCTGTATTTATTTACTTTTAAAAAAAAAATTGTATGCATTTGCTCACTCATGATTACAACAATTATTTCTCTTTAATTTATAAGAGAATTTAATTTTAAATTTTTCTTATCAATCAATTAATCATGTCATCTCAACAATATATTATATAAAGACATACTAATTTAACTCTTTATTGGATGTCATACTAATTAGAAACAAATCATTCTGTTAAATTTGTTTTCATTATATTAACTAAAAATACATAACAGTTTGTTAAATGGTCACAAGAATTTTTATTTATTTATTTATTTTTTATATTTATAGAAAAACCAACTTCATTGAAGATAACAAAAATTATAGACATTTATCAAGCCAAAGAGCTTGAGAAAGAAAGTCTGGAATACACTCTTCCCATATCTCAATATTCTCAACATTCCAAGCATATCGTGCAAGACTATGTGCTACCGAGTTACCTTCCCTAAATACATGTGTAAAAGAACAAGAAGCAAAACAAGTTTTTAATCTCATAACTTCACCATAAAGAGCTCCAAGTTCATAATCAAGCATATCATTCTTGTTCAAAGAATCAACAAGCAGCAGATAGTCGGATTCTACAATGATGTTCATGACAGACCTACCAACATACATCTGCATCCCTCAGAAAACAGCCAAGAGTTCAATAATTTCAAGGTTGTCCACTTTATTTTCAGCCTTACTTGCTGCTATAAGCACTTCACCCTTATCATTCCTTAAAATCATCTCAATTCCAGCCTTCTTAAGGTCACAAAACATAGCCCCATTAGCATTGAGTTTCAAGTAATCAGTTGGAGGTGGACACAATCTAAGATATTTCTGCAATTGTGTAGGAGTCTATCCCTTAATAGAATTGAAGCTTCTCAGAAGGCCAATGGCATATTCAACAACCTGTTTTATGGGCAAAACCACATTCTCAAAAATTTGCTTGTCCCTTCTGTACCAAAACCCCCAAGACAAAGAACAAAACATAGCCAAATTATCATAATCCTTCCTTTGACAAATTTGAGAAACTAAATCAAAGAACTTAACAGTCGGGTTCATAGGAAAACTTAGACTAAACTTTTTCCAAGAATCTCGAAGAACATTCCAACTAAGCACATCATGATTTAAATCCTCAACTGGATACTCACAAAAACTACACATAGCTTCAGTTGTCACCTTTTTCTTCATAAGATTTGCTTTTGTTGGAAGGCCATCTTTACATGCTCTTCAAGCAAATATTTAAATTTTACTTGGCACTGGTAGTTTCTACAAAGCCTTCCAAACCACTTGTTGTGTACCCCTCTCTGAATTCTCTGCTAAACCAGCCCTCAACTGGTTTGATATAAACCAATAACAACTTCTAACTATAAACTTACCATTCCTTTCATGCTCTCATATCCACTTATCAACTGTATTTTCTAGCCCTATCATCAACTTACTTATTGATGTGACCACATTTGGATTGAAGAGAGATCTAAGTAGCTCCATATCCCAGCATCTCTGATTTACAGCAAACAAACTCTCCACCAGATCTTTTATGTTATCCTCAAAAATTACATAGCCTTCATCAATCAGAGCCTTATATCCAGGTATCCATATTTCAGTCCATAATTGTGCTTCTTTTCCATCACCTATCCTCCTTCTACATCCCTCTTGTAACCATCCCCTAGCTTCCCATATATCTATCCATGTGTAGGAAGGACAATGATCCAACCCTGCCTAAAAAAAGCTTAAAGTTGAGAAATACCTAGCCTTAAACAATTTATGAAACAAAGAAGTGTCATTTTAAATTAATTTCCACCCTTGCTTAGCAAGAAGTACAAGATTAAAAGTCCTAAGATCCTTAAAACCCATTTCCCTTTCTAATTTCCTCTAACACATACTATTCCAGCTCACCCAATGGATCTGCCTTACATCTTGCTTTTGGCCCCACCAATATTTAGCCATAAGATCCTCTAGCTCAGAACGGAACCCACTTGGCAAAAGAAAACAACTTATTGCATAGTAAAACTATACTTTAAAAGAAAGGTAAAAAAAAAAACATCATGTGGTCACCTTTGCACCTTGCGTGCGTGTACGTGTTGAAGGTTCACTAGTCTTGAATGCGTTAATCAACAGAAAGGGATTGTTCAAGCCGATGTTCATGAGTGAGAAGATGACCATGGAGTTTATCAATGGATATATATGGGATCTATTCGAGTTATAACAGAGGTGACTAAGGAGTCATAGTCAGAGCCAAGATGTACGAAAGAAGCTCTAAATGATCTTTGAGAGGTTCATCAATGGCAGCTTATGTATAATATTCCAAGGCCGTGAGAGTTTGGTGGATGTAGTACTCAACAATAGTTAAGGAGCGTTTCTTTAGAGTTATAAGATTTAATGGCAGGAAGTGACCTCACGGACTTTGGATTGAGAGAATAACGCATTCTTTCCAAATTAAGCCAAACTCACGACCAGAGGTCTGATCAAGATCAATGACATGACTGAGAGCATGAAAATCAAAATCAATTTGTCCTGATGAAACCGGGTGGTATAGGTGGGATCTGTGATGAGATTGGCAAAGCTGTTGTCGATAGAGGTGGTAGGTTGAAATAGATAAGGAGGGCAAGGTAGAGTGCGATCAATGTAGCCAATAAAGTTATTGGCCTTGGAAGCATAGAACCAGTTGAGTGGGCCATAAAAGGCAATATTTGGTGCGGGTCAATTTGACATAACTGTTGTGGCTGAGCTTAGATAGGGAGGAGGTGAATGATTGTGATTGAGTGGCAGAGGAGTATGTGAGAAACGTTTGTTAAAAATCAAGCATTCATCCAAAAGCTCTAAGAATGTTTAGATATTAATTTGGTTAAACTTTTAATGATCAAAAAATTTCATCATATTTTCGAATCTGATGTTCCCAGTGGCACACTATATTGATACTGACCTGGTGGTAACTATTTTCCTTTTGACAAGTTCACTTATTTATAAGTATTCAATGACTTAACACATACATAGTACTAAGATATTTTAATCCAACCTATAGGTCACCCCCTCCATAACTTGAACTCGTTACGTGGTCATGCTCTGATACCAATTGTTAAAGACTCAGTCCATGTTTGGGATTGTGGTGGAAAATATAGTTTATAACTTTAGGACTTATAACTTATAACTTAAGTAATAAGTTCTATTATTAAAAAGTTATTTACTGTTTGGTAACCATATGCTTAAAGTACTTTCAAACATGTTACGTTTGTTTGGAAACAAATTAAAAAAGTACTTTCAGAGATAGAAATGACGATTATTTGAATTTTTAAAGATTATGATCATATCCTTGAAAGTTTGAAAGTTGTAATTATCTTGAAGTTGTATGAATATTTTCGTCCATTAATAGTCTTTTTGAAATTTGAATTACTTTCCCCATTATTCGAAAAAGTACTTTTGTTTTTCCTTAAACGTACTTTTTAGCTTATTTGAGATGAAAAGTACTTTAATATATAACACCCAAACAACCTAATTTTTTCATTAAAAAAATTTTAAGAATATTTAAGTAATTTTTAAGACTTCTAACGCAACCACAAACAGGCCCTCAATCATTGATCCAAAAGTCTTATGACTATTGAATACTAATTTAATTAAATCTTTAACCTTGAGGATCATAACAACGTTAGTTTTAGGATTTCTTTGATACCATATTAGATAAAAGTGTTTGATGGCAATTTGCAAGACTTTGAAGCAGCTCGCACAAAAGTAAGTTTATAAACTAACATTGCTTGATATGATACATGAGATTATCAAATTACTTTTATTGTAAAGTAGATCTAACAGATCATATAAACCTATGTCAATTTGTAAATTTACTTTTATGTAATTTCTTTATATCTATAACACTTCCCTTATATTAAATTTATAGATAAAGAATTACAATGAGGAGATAATAAAGTTTTTTCCCATTAACATTATTATTTGAAATGAAGATACTATTTCTACTTATAATTTTACTTATATAAAAATCATACGTGCTAATGTATTAGCTATAAAAAATGGTAAAACTTTTAAAATTTAATTTAAAACAAATATTGATAAAATGAGGTTGTCACTCTGTACGCATAATACTAGACATAAAATTCACATGAGCTTGAGTGAATGACATAAAATTCACATGAAATACAATTTATCTAATCCTAACAGTTATACGAAATTCACATGAGCTTGAGTGAATGGTATTGTTGGTATCTCTTTACTTTATCGTCAGAGTGATCAATTGCTTTTGAATTCAAAGAGTAGTGATCCTTCATGAACGATGTGCTTGAGCAACTTTCTGTGAACTCCTGACAAACTCTCTCTCCTCTTGCATCTTTTTTGGACCAAACTCAAAACAAACACAACCCCTACATGATTAACCAAATAATCTATAGTCTTTAATTTAAATGTTTTTGTATTTTTTTTCTAATTTCAAATGTTATTCATAGATATGTTAAAATATTTTACATTTATCTTATTCAAAAATTCTATGCATAGTCACTTTTGAGTACTCTTTGCGTACTCTACTAATATGGTTAGCTGCCTCACTTTTTTAATATAAAATAATTGTTTTCAGCAATCATATCAGTTGAGTGCATAAAAAATATGCAAAAGTGATTGTATATACCAATCTAATGAAACATTCAACTTCTAAAATTTAATGATTAAGAAAGGATGACGTGGCATCATAATTTATATGTGATGAAACCTTTAAACTTTGGAAATTTTTGATTTGGTAAAGGATAATATCATATTACAAAATCACAAGAAACATGGGTTCTGTTGTAAGAAATGTTACAAGAGATGGGCTTCAGCTTGATGTGTTTTATGGGCAAATAATACCTTGGTGTTAGATTCTTCAAACATCTAACTAAGATTTCCCATTAAAGTTCACATGATTTGGTTTAATGTGATCAGATTGAGGTCCATTTTGGTTAAAAGAATAGGCAAGAAAAAAAAAACAAATCCATTTCCTTCTTACTTTCCTGAATCAGACTAATATATTTTCACAAATATTAACATTGAAACCGTATGGGATACCATTTACATAATCTCAAGCAGAGGAAAAGCAAATCAACATCATCTTAGGATGCTACAAAGTCAGTTCCCTTGTGTAATCAGAACTTTATATCTTTGGTCACTGTATCATCAAACTTCTTCTGTGTATGTACACTAAAAAGCCACACAATGTTACAAACAAATCCACTAATTTTCTATTCATTCCAAATTTCTCCAATGTAAAGAATCATCATGATGATTTCGTTACCCTGCAGCGAATAGCAAACCACCAAAAATATAAGGAATGAGAAATAAAGTCAATGAGATGTCATATCACACAGGATTTTCAAGCCCTTGGCTGAAATTGTTGAGCCATGAAAGCTGTGAGTAAAATAGAAGAAAAAGTAGACAAATTTGTACCTTTAGATAAGTATGTATCTCTTCTCTTTAGATAAGTCATATCATCTAGGATTTTCAATGCCTTGGGTTGAAATTATTGAACCATGAAAGCTGAGTTAAAAAGACAAAAAAGTAGACAAATTTGTACCTTTAGATAAGTATGCATGTCTACTCTTTCTATTATCATCCACCTTCATTGATGCAACTTCCTTTTCTCTAGCTGCGGCTTCTCTCTTGATTTTTTTAGACTCTACTTCGATGGCTTTTGTCAGTGCATCAACCTTCTTCATGAGCATCTGCAAGCATTTAACCTCATGCAATTAGTTCTCTACGAGAGAGAGAGAGAGAGAGAGAGAGAGAGAGAGAGAGTACTGTTGAGTGTTGCTCTTTGGAGTCCCACATCGGTGAAAAGTGAGGAAGAGGTAAGGCTCATAGCCCATATAAAGGAGGTTTAGCCTTATGGTTAAATACACCAGTTAAAAGCTTATTTAGTAACTTTTGATTTTAGTTAAATTCCTTTATTGGCCTTTTTATAAAAGGTGAAGAGGTATAAAGTTAAATTTTTGCTAGTGGGGAAGTTTTGTAGGTGTGTTTGGGGTGATGAGAAAATTTGTGTGATTGTAATAATTTTTCACATAATGAATTTTCTTCTCTGGGTCTGGTGGTTTTTCTCCTGTTTAGAAGTTTCCACGTAAATATCTTGTATTGTTATTATTTCTCTATTTTTCTTATTATTCATGCAAAGGATAGATCCTATGGGGGTGAATTTGGGAGGTCCAAATTTCCAACAATTAGTATCAGAGCTACTAGGTTCTTTTTGTGGGGTGGAGCTTTGATGTGGTAGTGTGGATACATACAGTCTAAGGAGGTTCTATCTAGGAGATTGAAAATCTTAAGCGTGTTCATTGTGACTCTCCAATCTTTCCTAGGAACTTACTTAGTGAAGTACTATTCATTTCTACAGTAAATTCATCCAAGTAATGTTAGGAAGTAGGTCAAATCTTTTCAGACTTGAGGTGGAGAAATTTGATGGGAAAATCAATTTTGGCTTGTGGCAAGTACAAGTGAATGATGTCTTAATTCAATCAGGATTATACAAGGCATTGAAGGGCAGACCAACACCTAAAGTCAGCACTGGTACTAGTGTGACTGGTGAAAATAGCATATCGATAAGCGATGAAGATTGGGAGGATATGGATTTGAGAACAGCAAGTGCGATACGTCTGTGCCTGGCAAAAAATGTTCTTGCAAATGTGCATGGAATATCTATGACAAAGGAACTCTGAGAAAAACTTAAAGAGTTGTATCAGACAAAGGGAGTCTCAAATCGTGTGTACCTAAAGGAGCAGTTTCATACACTGCAAATGAGTGAAGGTACAACTATTTCAGATCATTTAAGCTTTCTCAATGGCATTTTCACTGAGCTAGAATCTATTGGAATTAAAATTGATGATGAGGATCAAGCCTTGAGACTCATCTGGTCTCTTCCACCTTCCTATGAGCACATGAAACCTATTTTGATACATGGGAATGAGAAAATAATTTTTTTAGAGATTATTAGTAAAATCTTTTCTGAAGATAGAAGACTAGGTAGTGGAAGTAATGTTCCACTTGAGAACTTAGTAATGGTAGTAGCTGGAAATGGAAAGATGAAGAACTCCATGAAGAAAAAAGTAGTCTGCTAGGGGTGTGGACAATCTGGGCACGTCAAGGAAAATTGTCCAAGGGTTGGAGCAGGTTTGGCAAGTAGCTCCAAGAAAGCAAATGGAGATATTGAAAATGATGCTAACGGTGTATCTCTCTCCAAGGAAGACTTTGATATTTAAAAAGGGACATATAGGTCCTCTTTGCATGTCGTTAATTCTCAAAAGTTGTCATGATAGAGGATGTATTAATGTTAGTGGGTCCATAAGTTTGCACACAGGCATTGGTTTGGCATTGATGCAGGGTGTGTGATGGAAATTCATGTCAATGGCTGATGAACTTCCAGGAAAGTCAAATGTGGAAGTTACACCATAATTTTCAGCAAGGTTGTTTTTCGAGTAGATTTGCTTTTATGGTGGAGCATGATAGTGGAAGTTATGAAAATTTTCATTGTTGTGGAGTATGGCTGTGAGACCAGCCAAAGTCGCAAGGTGGAGATTGTTGAGTGTTGCTATTTGGAGTCCCACATCGATGGAAAGTGAGGAAGAGGCAAGGCTCATGGCTTATAAAAAGGTTAGCCTCATGGTTAAATACATCAGCTGAAAGCTTATCTTGTAACTTTTGACTATAGTTAAATTCCTCTGTTGGCCTTTTTGTAAGAGATGAAGAGGTGTAAAGTTAAAGTTTTACTAGTGGGGAAGTTTTGTGGGTGTGTTTGGGGTGAGGAGACAAATTGTGTGATTGTAATAATTTTTCACATAATAGATTTTCTTCTCTGGATCTGGTGGTTTTTCTCCTGTTTAGGAGTTTCCACGTAAATATCTTGTGTTGTTATTATTTCTCTATTTTTCTTATTATTCCTGCAAATGGTAGATCCTAGAGGGGTGAATTTGGAAGGTCCAAATTCCCAACAAGTAGCTGTCTATACCTTTATTTCTTCATCTTTAGCATTTAAAGTATTGTCTCTTACTTCACAAAGTTTCCTTAAGTTGATGACCTCCTTTTGAAGTCTATCATACAGATATCCTGAGAGTACATCTTCATTATTTCCTTCGTTTTGTGGATCCACATTGCTGCAATTTTTAGGTTTGATTTCTGGTGAGGCTGTTGTTTCATCCTCATTGCCCTTATTGATATTCAAGTCTGTCTCTGCCCTTATTTATGTGTTCTCTTTTTCACTGCTGTCAACAACTTTACTTCTAGATGCCCACATGCCTTTTCTTAGCACATTT
The DNA here is from genome assembly GCA_011037825.1 of Carya cathayensis. NCBI lineage: Eukaryota > Viridiplantae > Streptophyta > Magnoliopsida > Fagales > Juglandaceae > Carya > Carya cathayensis. The sequence goes on along the minus strand of QGSO01000942.1, from coordinate 116,089 downwards.
TCTCTGGAAGAGTTTTTCTTTCTCAAGCTACTTGCTTGTTTTAGCTCTCCAGCAACATTGGTTGTTTCATTTTCCATACTGGGTTGTTGCAATAATAAGCTTCTATTGATGGAAGAAGCCCTTGGCTGGGATGTAGACCTCTTTTTCGTTCCACCATTGCTTGTTAAAAAGCCAAAAATGTTACTAGACTTCTCTGTTCTTGGGGACCCACAAAACCTATTAGGATTGACTAAGAAATTCGAGACATCCTTCAAACCTTCTTCAATAATCTTGAGTCTGAGCTTTAATTTATCCTGAAAAATTTTACATTGGTACAGAAAATTTACTCAATAATTAAAAGCAAGAGGTTTAGATTGACTGACTGGAAGATTGAGAGTCATATGTTCACCTTAAGTTGTGCTTCTACCTTAGCTATTCTCTCTGATATGGCTAGTTTGTCTCTCAAGCGCTGCATCTCTGCCTGCACACAAATAGAAATGGAATGAACTGTCTTCATTTGTATATTTACTTGAGTTGTCATACTAAAATTGCTCAGTAGTCTTGTTGTTGTCCAGATGACTAACACAAGAGGGGGGGTGAATTGAGTTGTATTTAAAAAAAATAACAATTATAAATCAAATATACAATATAAAATATAAACAAAATATGAAACAACAATAAATATAAAGAGTAAGGGTAAGAGAGAAGCAAACTCAGTATGTTAACGAGGTTCGGCCCCACTGCCTACGTCCTCGCCTCAAGCTACCCCTTGAGGATCCCCGAATTCACTATTCAATCTCCTTCAGGTGGAGATAGAAACCTATTACACCTTTGAACAACACCGCTACAAAGGATCCGTGTAGAACACCCTCTACACTTGCAATCACCTTACACGTGGTGATTCAACGATTCCCTGTGTAGAACACTTTCTACACGCACAAGGGTTGTACACACCCTTTTACTGATACAAGAATTGATAGTGGGTAGGATATCAGAAAACACTCCTCAATGAGTGAAATAAGAACAATACAAGCACAAACTATATCTCTCAAAATGAA
>QGSO01000942.1:78977-114997 GCA_011037825.1 Carya cathayensis | reverse complement strand
AAAAAATACTCTGTTTTCTTGTTACAATTTTCTGTTTATTTTCATTAGGCATCATTTTTTTTTTACAACTTTCATTTGAATCCTAAGGAAGCAAGCTTTCTTTCCACGTTATATAGAAACTCTTTGTTTCATATTCCATTTTCTGTTTTCCGTTTAGGTCCCAGACCAAGCAGTGGCTTTAGTTTGTTTTAACGTTCAGCATTTTTTTTTTCTCTTTGAGTTTTATTTTTATTTTTTTTATCTCCTTTTCTTTCGTTTAGTACTTCTTTTATTTTATCTACTTTTAGTTTTCGTTTGCTAGACTTCTCGGTTAACATTGGCTATTCGGCATTTCTTTATTTTCCTACAGTTGTGCTTTTCAACAGTTTTTATTTTTTTCTCATTTCATTTTCTTTCCATTCCAGACCAAAAAGAGTTACTTTTTTTTTTTTTCATTTCCGAGTTTCCAGTAGTGGCTCGTTTATTATTATTTTTAGTTCCTGTTAATTTAGACACATGCAGTAGCTTTCTTTATTTTTCTTTTCGGGTACAAGCCATTGAGTCGGCAATTTCAGTTTCTATTTTATTTTTACCGAATCATTCGGCAGTTTCAGCTTTTATTTTCATTCTAGTTTTCTTTGACCTTGTTAAATATAGCGAGTTATTTTATTTTTTTTTACTTTGTTGTTCTTATTTGGTTCATGTTTCATTTTTACTTTGGAGACAATTTTTCTTCATTCTTACTGTTCTTATTCTCTATTTACATTTTCTTGTTCCGTTCAACATTTTAATTACTTTTCAGTTCAGCGTTTATTTTCTTTAGGATACTTTTCTCTTTTATTTTCTTTGGAGTAGAGCATTTTTATTTATTTATTATCTCTCTTTCATTTTATGTTCTTGTGCTATTTTTGTGTATTTTATTTTTGTTATAAATAATGTTTATTTAATTTTCATAACTTTGTGTTGAATCTTTAATTTGGGGTTTTATTTTCAATATTCAGTGCATGTTTTGTCATTTATTTTCTAATCTAGTTTAAATTCTTAATTTAGTTTTATTAATTTCTGAATTTAATCTATTAGTCATTTACATTCCAATCCGACAATAAAAAAAATCTAAAAACATGAATCTAGTCCATGACTAGTAACCTTTCCATTCATTGCACATACCATCCACTTGTTTTCTCTTTGTGAAGTTTTTCACACTTTTTCAACAAGTTTAATTTTTGAGTAAATTTTCCCTGAGGAGACGATTTAGGAATTTATTCCTTATTATTACATGACATCCTCCTGCACTTGGGAGAGCATTAGTGCTACTCATTTTTTAGTGAGTCAAGCACTAGGTGCACTACCAGTACTACTTACCCAGCATTGCAATCTGCCCAGTCCAGTCCTTTGGTACCTTTTCCTTTCCATTCATATGGTCGTTACATATCTTCATAAATCAATAATTTAGTCTATTCATTCTTTTTCAATCATTTCTTTCCTTTATAGTCCATTCAAATTGCCACTATACGCGGTGTTACGTACAACTCCTCCAACGCCTTGATCGTGAAGGGCAGCGAGCAACGTATGGGTTATTCCGTCGATGGTATAACCCTCTATCTCTCGTTATTTATGTTAATATTAGCTGGTTGGTTGGTTGGAGTGTAGACTGCGTTGTTAGTAATTGTGGAGTTCACTACGTAGTTGTGAAGTGAAGTGTGGCTGTGTAATGAAGTGTTGGGCATAATCATATAGTGTTGTGGATTGTGCTGTGAAGTATGGTCGTGAGGTGTATGCCGTAGTTATAATGCGGCGTGGTGTGTGAAGGGAGTACACGTGGAGTGTACTCCATGTAGTGTAGCGACGCATCGTGTGACATGCACCGTAGTGACGTGTGGCGTAGAGTGAAGAGAGTACACGTGGCATGTGCTATATGTTGTGTAACGATGCACCGTTAGGCGTGTCACATATAAAAAGGTGGTTGCATAGTTAAGGAGCGTAGAGCATATTGTGTAGTGACTCAGCTTATAATGTTGTCTTCCAAGCGTAGAAGCTGTCAAAATAATACAAGGGTAAGTCCCAAGATCGAATTCACATGGACAAAGGGATTATCAAAGCGTTGGTGAGATTTTCTTTTTGTAAAGGATGTATCTATTGTGAAAGATGAAAATGGATATGGATCTATGTTTCTAAAATTACTAAAACTAAGAAACTTAGAGAAAATGTGTAGCAAATGAATTAAACTTGCAAGAAACAATAAACAAACACTTGGGTTGGGTTTGAGATTCTTTTTATTTCGGATTCTAGGTAATTTCTCGATTAACAATCCAGTCAAGGAATTGATATTCGGAAGATAAAAAAATTAAACTCACGTTTTTGCAATATTTTCCCAAGAATTTCTCTAATTTACTAGCCAAATTTATATTCATAATCAATCGAAAGAGGCCTTGATAAATTCAAGCTTTTGTTGTGCCTTACGTCAACAACAAAACAAGAGCAAGAGCCGCAATCTATTTTCCATTTGAATCCGACTAGTAATTTAGTGAAATCAATATTAAACAATAAAATATTGCATCAAACTAGAATCTAAAATAAATTAAATCTCATCCCACAACCCAAGCTTTAAAAATTAGTTACACATTATATTTTTAGTAACAAAAATAAATCTAAGTAGAACCATATCAAAAACTATAACAAGGAAATAAAATTGAAACTAAAACAAGGAAATAAAATTGAAACCATAACAAAGTAATAAAAACTGAAACTAACTAGGAAATAAACTTCAAACTAACAAGGAATTAAACTTGAAACTAACAAGGAATTAAACTTGAAACTAACAAGGAATTAAACTTGAAACTAACAAGGAAATAAAACTTCAAAACAACTCGGAAATAAACTTCAAACTAACTCCAACAAGGTAATAAAATTGAAACTCCAAAACTCTCCCCTTCCGGCCTGCCTTCCCTTGGTTTTATAGGTGTTGTCCGTGAGTTATACAAGTGGGAGACTTGCATGTGCATACTTTTTTTTTTCTGCTGCATTGCCGAGTGATGCATGTGCTCCAGCTGTGAGCTTCATTTTCTGCATGTGCCGAATTGCTGCTGTGAATGTGAGTGCTTTATGTGAGCTGTCCAAGTGATCTGCATGTGTGCTGAACTTTCTGGTTTGCTGCTGCATCTTTTGCACTTCAGCCGTGAGTTTTCTGCATGTGCATTAAAGTCTGCATGTGTTTTCTGCTTTTGCTTTTTTCTGCATGTTGTTTTTGCATGTGCCGAGTAATGGTGTGAGTTCATGAGCTGCTTAAGTTGCTGCAAGTCCTACATGTGCCGTGAGTTGAACTTTCTGCAAGTGCATGTGTATTTTCTGCTTTTGCTTTTCTGCATGCTGTTTTTGCATGTGCCGAGTGATGGTTTATGTGAGCTGTCCGTGTACATTCTGCTGTGCTGCATCAAGTTCCAGCCGTGAGTCCCATCAAATTCCCTCATCAATTTCGGCACTCACTAAACAACATCCAGCCCCACACCAAAATGCATGCATCTAAGTTTAATTAGGGGTAATATATTGTTTCACATGTCAAAGAAAATTAATTCACATTATCTAACTAATACTCTTATTTTAACTCATAAAGCACTTTTACTCAAGATATTTAAGAGTATTAATGTCACATAATTGACCATTTATCATGTAGCGTCGGGAACTATGTAATAGTGTCCCGAAATAGCTGTGACATGGCCTGTAGTCCGAGGTGACGGGTGTCACCTTGTGGTTGACTTATTGCTGAGAGTATGTGTGAAGTGGTGGAAAATATCAGAGTAGTGTAGCGGAAGCATGACGGGTACCGTGACGTGACTCGAGATTAGTCTTGAGCTACGTGACGTGACAAAGGTGCATTTGTGGATGTAGTCCTCTTGTTAAGTGTCGGGATGAACTTGTACAGGTCCAGGAAGTAGGAAGAGTCCTGTCGATTGGGTCTGAGCAAGTTGGTATCGGAGTATAAAGCTTGTTTATACAAACAGATATTCATTGGACTATAAGTTGGTCTTAGGTAATAAGAGGGATAAGATACATGTGCCTTTGGCGAGACACGTGTGCTGGACATGTTTACCGTATGTAATAGATAATCTGTCCTCAGCATGGTTGCACAATGTTTAAACCTCAGAGTAGGCTTAAAGTCATGTGGCTTATATGGATGGGAATGAGAATTGAGTATGGGCTAGGATACATGAAGGTAGTAATGGGTAAGTTGTCTAGGATTGGGATGCATGACTTAGTCAATCTGAGTCATGCGTCGACATGTGGTTGATAGAAAAATAAGACAAAGGCCTTAGTGTCTTAACCCTAAGGTGAATTACGGAGGTTCACTTTTAGGAATAAGACCCTGAAGGTTTTAACATAGTAAATGGCACGTGAGAGCCCAGTGATGGATGGAAAGTGTTCCAAGTGAAGCATAGTTCTATTTCTAGTATAGTTGGTTATGCATTAGATAGAGAATGACGTAAGGTAATGTGTATGCATGTAGGTTGCCATCTAACACGCACATGAATGGACTGCATGGATTGAGTATGGCATGAAGTCCAAGTAAGTATTGCGTTCATAATCTTCTAGAGTTTTTCCTAAGTAAATGAAAAGGAAAACGAAATGCTTTTTCTTTATATTGCTTTATGAATTGACGCATTTCACTACGAAACACGCTTTACAAAAAAGAAAGCTAAGCATAAGTTTCCAAGTATAAATACATAACGGCCCTCCATGGCAGCCCCTTTTCCCGCACCCAAAGTAAGTAAGTGTATGCATATGGATGGATGCTATAAGTGGTACGTATTGTATGTATGTTCATGAAATAAAACGAAACAAAGCTTTAAAAGATGCACGAATGAAGTTTTTAAATGGCTTTTATGAATGAGCTTTTAAAATGATTTTTAAGAATGAAATGAACTGAAGGACTGTAAGAACCATAAGAACTGTAAGAACTGAATGAAAGGAATGAAAGAATTGTAAAGAACTGAATGGATTGAAAAGGAATGAATGGACTGAATGCTTAATCTATGAAGATACGTAATAGCCATATGAATGGAAATGGAAAAGGTACCAAAGGACTGGACTGGGTAGATTGCAATGCCGGATAAGTAGTACTGTAGTACACCCAGTGCCGCATCCTGACGGAATGGATTCCCAACCCGTGGCCACGGGCTGAATAAGGTCTAAAAGACCTCTAACCCGAGCACATGAGGCGCAACAGTGTGCAGTGGCTAATGAAAGCGATAAGAAAGAATAAATGTATGCATGTTAAGAAAGAGTGCATGTATGTATGAAAATATGTATGCATGAATGTATGTAAGAAAAGACATATGCATGAACAGACCTTTTAAGAAATGAAGGCAGTGTTTGAGCTGTAAAATTGCATATTTTAGCTATTTAAAACCAATGTATTTCAATTGTTTCGTGACATTATTATTAGTTTTAGATGGAAAAATAGTTAATAAGCATAAATACGAGTCGTGATTTTTAATTGATTAATATCATGTTTATGCTTAATTTTATAACTATGATTTAATTAGACAATATTTCCTCACATATATAACATATTTTTAATAATCTATTTTCCCTTTTAATTTATTTCAAATGTTATTTTTATTTTTTTTTCAGTTCAAATAAAATTCACGAGATCCGGTTCTGATCTGAAGCGCATGTTATAAAGTTTTTCAAAGCGGTGAATTTGGACAGTTGAAAAAAAAGACTTTGAACATAAGAGAATTCTCGGTGAAAAAGAAAATCACGGAAACACGTTTTTAAGTGGAAAAATAATTCGGTGGACAGCACATGCAAAAAGTTGTCGTCAGCTTGAGAGAGATGACGTGGGAGAGTTTTTTTTTCTTCAGCTTGGGAGAGTTGGACGTGGCTCTTGCAATTGGACAGCGAACCTTTCAATATTAACGGAAAACAAGCTACCAAACCGAAAGCAAAAGAGAAGAGTTTACGTGGGCTGAGGGGGACGGACAAAGAGGTGAAGGAACGGACAAGAAACAAACATGGAGCCAAAGCTGGGTGACATGAAGGACTGAAACAGACGTGAAGGAAGGAGAATAAAAAGAGAGGAGAGAGAACTGGGTCTGGACGTACGCTGGTGCATGGGTCAACATTTACGGAAACGTGTTTCTAGCTGGAAGTTAGAGAGAGCTTTCGGTGATCTCCTGGCTTGTGGAATAAAAGGAAGAGATCTTTGGCGGCTGGAAGGCTGGACAAGAACATAGTGGAGTGATTTACAGAACTGAGGGGAGAAAGAAGACATGCAGAGGCTTTAAAAGAAGCAGAGGGAGTTGAGAGAACTGGAGGGGGGACTTCCCCTCCTGGCTGGAGTGAGACTTGGCTAGGAGGTGGAAGGGAAGTTAGTGAACGTGAGGTGTCATGCACCTTGAAAAGAGAGTGTCGGTTTGATGTTGCTGAAAGAGAGGGAAGACGTGGAGAGTTAAGCGTCAGAGTTGAGAGTGGCATGAATTTTCGGTGCATGAATTTTGCTGGAGTTGAGGAAGGTACGTTCAGGCTGGAGTTTGGGGGAGCTGGACGTTAGGCGGAGAGGAACTGAAAAAAAATAAAGAAGGAAGTTTACGTTGAGTTTACGTAGGAGAAGGGAGAGCTATTTTCTAGCTGTTTTCTGCTTTGTTTTTAGTGAGAGAAACAGAGTAGCTACGGAACCATATTTCATTTTCGTATGGATGAAATTGGAGGGAAAATGAACCAGGTGAAGACGGAAAGGAGCTGCTGGACTGCAGCAGACGGAACGTTCGTAGAGGAGCAGCAGGTTCACGTGAAGGAGGCAGGCAAGCAGGACGTGTTCTGCAAGTGAGACTTGGAGTGTTCTGCAAGTGAACCGATGTAAATATTGGAGTTCTCGGCAGGGCTGGACTGGTGCGTGATGCTGGACTTGAGTACCGAACAGACGAAGCAAGCGTAGGGGTGATTTTTCGTTTGGAGCTGCGGGACGGACTGAAACGGAGGGGAGTTCTTTTCGGCTCAAGTTTCTTTTCATTATTATTTTATGATATAAGTTGTTTTCATTGTTTGCTTGTGTTTTATTTTAGTTTTATCATGGATAATGTTTATTTAATTTCTATAGCATTTGTAATAAATATGTTTGGCTAAATTTTCATACTAAGGTTAGAGGTGAAGTTTAAATGATTTAAACGTTTTTTTCGGATCGACATAAATTTATTTTGCGAGTTTGATCGATTGAAGGATTTTATTATTGGATATTTTGATTATCTATATATTTATCTTGATTCATTGTGATTTCCGAATACAGTGAATGCTTGAGAAATCCCTGTGATAATCAAATAGATTTGTAAGATATTTTGATTATCTATATATTTATCTTGATTCATTGTGATTTCCGAATACAGTGAATGCTTGAGGAATCCCTGTGATAGTCAAATAGATTTGTAAATGTTATAATCATCAATCGTTCATGCTCAATCATTCGTAACTATTTTTCTTGATCTTAAATGCTAAATATTCCAATTAAACGGAATCATTATTCTAGTTTAATTGAAGTAATTCGATCGGAAACAATATTTTAAATTATTAAACGGATCCTCGAAACCTTAATCTTTTTCCGTATCAACACAACTTATCATTTTAGTTTTATTTTCATTTGTTTGAAAGAATTTTTCACATAAGTCAATCCCTGTGGATTCGATCCTGTAAGGTACTACAACACTTGTATACTTGCAGGTAAAACTGCACTAAATTTTGGTTCATTAATTTGAGTTAAAGTTTAGGCGCAACAGGCAGCGAGACGCGGGGAACTGTTTTAAGAAAGAAAACATTTTAAAAGAAAAATCCCACCCTGCAACGTTTTAAAATGAATTGCATGTTTATGCATATATGTATGATATGTATGGAGTGATGAATGCATGATTGAAAATCTACCTTCATATATGTTAACTGTATGAAGTAATGCTTACGAGTCATCAACTCATTTTAGTTTTTATGTGTTCCCTCCTAGGGACAAGATGAGCGTGACGTGTCAGGATGGGCACAGCCCAAGAAGAAGAGCACGAAAGCCTAGGCAAGATATTTTGTACGAGAGACTTTAATTATGAAATTTAATATTTTTCGTTGTAACCTTTTAAATTAAGAAAAAAAGTTTTATTTATAAAACATGGAATCTTTTGTATTCTGGCATGAAAGAAAAAGAAATTTCAAAAGAAACCATAATTTTCGTCTATTTTATTAAAATCATTTTTTAAAAGACCCACCACAAGGACGGGAGTTACATCACCAGTGGGAGGAGATATTGACCGGAGGGAGAGGGGTAGCTAGTGACCGGCAGTGAGGCCATGGGTGGTCGGCGATGGTTGGGCTGGAGGAGGGAATGGTTCGGCTATAGAGAAGCCGTGCATGTCGGGTTCAAGGGAGGGAGAGGAGAGAGAAAGGAAAGAGAGAAAGTGAGGAGAAAAATAAAGGAGCTTGGGTATTTAATCCAGGCCCTTTGTTTCGGGATCTTCAAAACAATATATCGATGAGTTTAAATATTGATTTGAAAACACGTAAGTGTTTTATTAAATAAAACAAAACACTGAGAGGAATTAAAATAGAATATTATTTTATAAACTAAAATTTATAAAATAATATTCCTTCATAGTTAATTAGAATGATGAAATCTCGTTAATCACTCAAAGAGAATAAAACCATTTAAATTAATTTAGAGTTTTCAACATAAATTTAAATCTCGTAATATTTTTAAATGACTAAAATATTTAATTTAAATAATTTTCCACAATTATAATATTTTTAGAGCTTATCAAAATATTATAATTGTGTTATTTTAAAAACAAGTTTAGTCCAATAACACTGGAAATATCACATATAAATATTTTCAGAATATTTAAAATATCCGTAAGCTTTGAAATATCAAACTTGATTTAATATCCGCTTGATATCTTTTAAAACACGCCATCGAGGGTACAATACGTAAAACGAGACTCGTAATTATAGAAGAAGAATGAGCGGGTTATCACACCTAAGCCTTTCCCTAGCAATCCCAAGTCTTCGTTTGTCCCCATTCAAACCTAGCAATCCAAAGTTTTCGTTTGTCCCCATTCAAAAGTTGGGTTTTTGAGACCCACGGCCATAGTACATTTTGCACTGTGACATTGCTGTGCCACCACCTTTTGTAGCTCATTGATCTTCAAAAATTATATTATAGTGCTGTAAGTATTTTCCAAATAACCTCTTGAGATTTAAATCTATTTTGCATTAACAATTATTTTGTGAATTTGGTTGGTTGTGCCAGACTGAGTTTAAGGAATCGGGGGTCGGTTGAAATGGAGAACGGAGTTTTTTGTATGATTGGTTGATGTTAGGATTTGTTGGTTGTTGGATATTTGTTTCGTATCATACATTGCATAGTGTACGCATGTTTATGTTTGTAATATGAAAACTGGGTTTTTGTTGCATGCATGATCATGTGAATAGTTAAAAACTAGATTTTCATGTGATAAATGATTTTGGGTATGTTTGAAATGAATGGATTGAATGGTTTGAGTTAGAGGTACTGTAGGGATGGTGGTAAGCAAGGATAGTGGTAGAGTCTCGCCTGTGATTCCCTCCTACGGTACACGCAGTATGGATGGTGGTAAGCAAGGATGGTGATAGAGTTTCACCTACAATTCCCACCTACAGATAAAGTTGTAGGGATGGTGGTAAGCAGAGACGGTGGTAGAGTTTCACTTGTGATTCTCGCCTACAGTGCTCTGATAGTTTGGTTAATGAACAATTTTCTGGGAAACTGATGGTTTTTATGTTGGGCAATTTTCTGGAAAAATGGCAGATGTCTTAATGGAAATGTTTTGAGCTAAAATGGGAATTTGGCTTGTGTGAAAAATTGTACATTTTGGGAAATGTTGATTTTTGGGTTTCATGCATATGGCATCATGTTTGTACATTTTGTTATTGCATGAATATACTTTTATTTTGTGGGCTGTTTAGATTATTACTTACTTGAGGTACCTCTTCTTGGTGTCGCAAATTTTCTTGCAGATGAAGATGCAGAGCCTGAGGATGCGGCTCCGCTGGAGGAGTGATTAGGGATCACTTGCTCATGGGATTGGATTTGTTTCAGCTTTTGGTTATTGTATTTGGTTTGTATTATATTTATATTTGATAACTATGTAACTTTTAAAGGCATTTTTATTTTGAAATTCTGTATTTAAACAATTCTGGTACTTAGTTTGACTGACTTTAATTATTTCGCTTTGTATTTTGTCTTACACGTGTTGCATGTACATACACTTGGCACTTAGCGATGAGATGCGTGACCGTGTTGTCATCATTCCAATACCTCAATTTCCACGTGTTCATACGTGAGAGTTGGGGGCATCACAAGCATGAATATTAAACTCACTTTTTCCAATTACTCAATTTGGAAGACATGGATGAAGGATGTTTTGTTTTGCAAAGAGTTATTTGAGCCTATTGATTTGGTTGGTGTTAAACCAGAAAAGAAAATTAATGATGAATGGAAGGAGTTGAATAGGAAAGCTCTCAATCATATCACGAAATTGGTTGATCAAAGTGCCTTTCATCATGTAGCCAAGCTTACAGTCTTTCAATGAAATTAGAAAGTCTTTATGAGTGAAAGACCGCACAAAATAAAACTTTTATAATAAGAAGACTTGTAAATATAAAGTATAGGGATGATGGACAAAGTGTTGCAGAATATTTGAATAATTTTGAAGAATGGTTGAACAAGTTATCTACCATGAAATTGAAGCTTTACTTTTGTTGAGTCCCTTGCTAGACAATTGGGAAGCTTTGGTTATGTCTCTCATTAATTCAACTATTAATGGTGGAATGACTATGAGTATCGTTTAAAATAGTATGTTCGATGAAGAGGCAAGAAGGAAAGAACATGTATTTCTTCTTATTCAAAAGCACTTGTTACAGAAAAGATAGAGAGAGAAGTAAAAGTAGAAGACCTTATGGATAAAAACACTTGTTACAACATTGACAAGTCAAGGAAAGTCCACTTCAAGAAAAAGGATAAAATGCTTTTACTATGGTAAGCTTGGACATATGAAGAATAGTGCAAAATTTTTAAAAAGGAACAGGTGAAAGAAAAATGTGAAGAACAGAAAGAAGAAAAAGAAGCTGTAGGGGTTGCATCTGATGGTATGTATTTATTCATTGCAATGATGCTCATGCTAATGTTGCTTGTCAGAATTTTACTTAGGTAATTGATACAATATCTTTTTTTTTTGTGTTATCGCACACAAAGATTTCTTCTCTTCCTATACTAGTAGTGATTTTGGTTAGGCTAGGATGGGAAATGAAGCAAAAGTGTAAAATTATAGGCATGCAATTAGAAACCAGCATTGGGTACAAATTGATTCTCAAATATGACAAGCACGTTCCTAATATACATTTTAATTTGACTTCAACTTAAAAATTGGATGATGAAGGCTATCATAATCACCTTGGAGGTGGAAGTTAGAAAATTAGAAAGGTTTCTTATATTCTAGCGAGGGGAAGAAAACCAACACTTTTTACAAGAAAGATGCAAGGTTGATCAATGGGGACGTTATTGTTGCTAAGAATGAAATCTTGACTTAGCTATGAAATAAAAGGCTTGGTCACATTAGTGAGAAGGGACTTCCGGTTTTTGCAAAGAAACAAATCCTATCAAATATAATTGTTACACAACTAATGTCTTGTACTCATTGTCTTGTAGGAAAGCAATGAAAAATTTCTTTTCATAAATTTTCTCCAGCTAGAAATTGTGATATTCTTGACTTATTTTACACTAATGTTTACACCATGAATGACTAACGTCTTGGTGGTGAACTTTATTATGAATGCCAAACTTAGCAAGGTTTCATTTTCAAAGATCACTCAAATTTAAAACACTTTTCAATTTCACATCTGAACTTTTTCATCTAGCTAATTATTATTTAATCATTACAACTTTTCCAAACTTTCAAACAAAACACAAAAATAATATAACTTTTCCAAATTTTAAAACAAAAATAATATTAAAATATTATATTCAAACAACCTTTTAACTTTATAATATTTTTATTCAACATTTTCTCTCTTATTTTTCAAAATCTAATAAAATATCTTAATCAAACTATTTCACTACTATAGACAAACTATTTTACTATTATTTATAGATATTCTAAGATATTTTGGTATCCAAGCGAGTCTTAAGTCTTTCAATGAAGAACTTTATTGACATGGATTTAGATTTCTTTCTCTTGTGATGGATGATGAACGTAAGGGAGATGTATAAGGAGAACAAGTTGATATTGTTGAAAGTGGTGTACCTGAATTAATGATATGAGATTAGAACAACAAGCAAAACAATCTCTTTTGGAACCACCTCTAGAAAATTAGTGAAGAAGACCTAGAGACTAGGTCCTATGGTTTTTCCTTTGCATTTGAGGGTTTTTCATGTAAAAATCTTGGGTCTTGCTTGTATGTTGCTTAGTTTTCTTTATTCCATTCGTGGGTTTATTTTTATTGAAAAATAATATTTGTAGTACTAGAGTGTGTAATTTCCGCGTGCTCTATTTAAAAAAATAGCACTGTAAATCTATTACCAACACGAAAAAATTATTTTTTTCATGGCAACCCCACATTTTTTAGAGGGAGTACGCAGAGACCGCATACTTCAGAATTGTATATAACATTATGCATTTCTATTATATTGCCAATTAAATTTGTACAAAGAAAGGTAGAAAATAGTTCTCTGTATTTTTTATGTTTACCTTAACAAACTTTTAGTGAATTAATCAAGTGGGAAGTAGGGTTTCTCAGTGTGACAGTCAGGGTCGATCCCCCACCTCTTGTATAAAAGAAAATATTTCAAAATTTGATGGCTTTTGCACTGCATTGTAAGTGTAGCGCAATTAAAAGATAATCATTTACTTCTTTTATTCAATTCCCAAACCGTCATGGTCTAGTGTTATGAGTCTAAGATCACACCCTCATGTTAAGGGCAGGTTTGGTAATCAAAAATTCTCATCTCAAACTCAAAATTCTCATCTCATCATTACACTTTCCTAAATTTTCATACAAAATATAATAAATAATTCAACTTTTTAAAATTTCAATACAACTTTTTCAAATCTCAATACAATAATATTACTAAAACTAATATTTTAAACTCTAAACTCAAATTCAAAATTCTCATCTCAACATCCAAGATTCCCCTTAAAAGTCAGGGTTCAATTTTTAATATTGAAAAAATATTTAGAATCAGAGTTTTAATTTTTGAAATTTTTTAAAAGCACAATAGGGTGCACTGGAATATATGAAAATAAAATTTTGTGAAATTTAATTATTTATATATATGTAAATAATTTTGCTGTATGTTTATTTTTTGTCATGAAAATAAACGCTAACCAAGAGATGAAAGAAATTTTAGAAGATGAAACTTCCTCTCAAAGACGGAAAGTGGAATGCTTTTTAGAATGATTATCTATATAAATAAATTAAATAACAATAAATTTATAAAATATAGTTTTATAAGATCATTAGATTTATTTTATAATAAAAATAATATTATAATTTAATATATTATATCAAGTCACATTAATTTATAGTTTATTTTTATATGATTTTTTTCTGGTTAAAGAATTTTTTTTTTTATTTTTTATTTTTTGCTTAAAACAGTTGAAAATTTCATGGAATTCTTTTTTCTTGAAAAATCTCAGACAAGAAACAAACATGGAGCCAAAGCTGGGTGACGTGAAGGACTGAAACAGACGTGAAGGAAGGAGAATAAAAAGAGAGGAGAGAGAACTGGGTCTGGACGTACGCTGGTACATGGGTCAACATTTACGGAAACGTGTTTCTAGCTGGAAGTTAGAGAGAGCTTTCAGTGATCTCCTGGCTTGTGGAATGAAAGGAAGAGATCTTTGGCGGCTGGAAGGCTGGACAAGAACATAGTGGAATGATTTACGGAACTGAGGGGAGAAAGAAGACATGCAGAGGCTTTAAAAGAAGCAGAGGGAGTTGAGAGAACTGGAGGGGGGACTTCCCCTCCTGGCTGGAGTGAGACTTGGCTAGGAGGTGGAAGGGAAGTTAGTGAACGTGAGGTGTCATGCACCTTGAAAAGAGAGTGTCGGTTTGATGTTGCTGAAAGAGAGGGAAGACGTGGAGAGTTGAGCGTCGGAGTTGAGAGTTGCATGAATTTTCGGTGCATGAATTTTGCTAGAGTTGAGGAAGGTACGTTCAGGCTGGAGTTTGGGGGAGCTGGACGTTAGGCGGAGAGGAACTGAAAAAAAATAAAGAAGGAAGTTTACGTTGAGTTTACGTAGGAGAAGGGAGAGCTATTTTCTAGCTGTTTTCTGCTTTGTTTTTAGTGAGAGAAACAGAGTAGCTACGGAACCATATTTCATTTTCGTATGGATGAAATTGGAGGGAAAATGAACCAGGTGAAGACGGAAAGGAGCTGCTGGACTGCAGCAGACGGAACGTTCGTAGAGGAGCAGCAGGTTCACGTGAAGGAGGCAGGCAAGCAGGACGTGTTCTGCAAGTGAGACTTGGAGTGTTCTGCAAGTGAACCGATGTAAATATTGGAGTTCTCGGCAGGGCTGGACTGGTGCGTGATGCTGGACTTGAGTACCGAACAGACGAAGCAAGCGTAGGGGTGATTTTTCGTTTGGAGCTGCGGGACGGACTGAAACGGAGGGGAGTTCTTTTCGGCTCAAGTTTCTTTTCATTATTATTTTATGATATAAGTTGTTTTCATTGTTTGCTTGTGTTTTATTTTAGTTTTATCATGGATAATGTTTATTTAATTTCTATAGCATTTGTAATAAATATGTTTGGCTAAATTTTCATACTAAGGTTAGAGGTGAAGTTTAAATGATTTAAACGTTTTTTTCGGATCGACAATAAATTTATTTTGCGAGTTTGATCGATTGAAGGATTTTATTATTGGATATTTTGATTATCTATATATTTATCTTGATTCATTGTGATTTCCGAATACAGTGAATGCTTGAGAAATCCCTGTGATAATCAAATAGATTTGTAAGATATTTTGATTATCTATATATTTATATTGATTCATTGTGATTTCCGAATACAGTGAATGCTTGAGGAATCCCTGTGATAGTCAAATAGATTTGTAAATGTTATAATCATCAATCGTTCATGCTCAATCATTCGTAACTATTTTTCTTGATCTTAAATGCTAAATCTTCCAATTAAACGGAATCATTATTCTAGTTTAATTGAAGTAATTCGATCGGAAACAATATTTTAAATTATTAAACGGATCCTCGAAACCTTAATCTTTTTCCGTATCAACACAGCTTATCATTTTAGTATTTTATTTTCATTTGTTTGAGAGAATTTTTCACATTAGTCAATCCCTGTGGATTCGATCCTGTAAGGTACTACAACACCTGTATACTTGCAGGTAAAACTGCACTAAATTTTGGTTCATTAATTTGAGTTAAAGTTTAGGCGCAACAGGCAGCGAGACGCGGGGAACTGTTTTAAGAAAGAAAACATTTTAAAAGAAAAATCCCACCCTGCAACGTTTTAAAATGAATTGCATGTTTATGCATATATGTATGATATGTATGGAGTGATGAATGCATGATTGAAAATCTACCTTCATATATGTTAACTGTATGAAGTAATGCTTACGAGTCATCAACTCATTTTAGTTTTTATGTGTTCCCTCCTAGGGACAAGATGAGCGTGACGTGTCAGGATGGGCACAGCCTAAGAAGAAGAGCACGAAAGCCTAGGCAAGATATTTTGTACGAGAGACTTTAATTATGAAATTTAATATTTTTCGTTGTAACCTTTTAAATTAAGAAAAAAAGTTTTATTTATAAAACATGGAATCTTTTGTATTCTGGCATGAAAGAAAAAGAAATTTCAAAAGAAACCATAATTTTCGTCTATTTTATTAAAATCATTTTTTAAAAGACCCACCACAAGGACGGGAGTTACATCACCAGTGGGAGGAGATATTGACCGGAGGGAGAGGGGTAGCTAGTGACCGGCAGTGAGGCCATGGGTGGTCGGCGATGGTTGGGCTGGAGGAGGGAATGGTTCGGCTATAGAGAAGCCGTGCATGTCGGGTTCAAGGGAGGGAGAGGAGAGAGAAAGGAAAGAGAGAAAGTGAGGAGAAAAATAAAGGAGCTTGGGTATTTAATCCAGGCCCTTTGTTTCGGGATCTTCAAAACAATATATCGATGAGTTTAAATATTGATTTGAAAACACGTAAGTGTTTTATTAAATAAAACAAAACACTGAGAGGAATTAAAATAGAATATTATTTTATAAACTAAAATTTATAAAATAATATTCCTTCATAGTTAATTAGAATGATGAAATCTCGTTAATCACTCAAAGAGAATAAAACCATTTAAATTAATTTAGAGTTTTCAACATAAATTTAAATCTCGTAATATTTTTAAATAACTAAAATATTTAATTTAAATAATTTTCCACAATTTTAATATTTTTAGAGCTTATCAAAATATTATAATTGTGTTATTTTAAAAACAAGTTTAGTCCAATAACACTGGAAATATCACATATAAATATTTTCAGAATATTTAAAATATCCGTAAGCTTTGAAATATCAAACTTGATTTAATATCCGCTTGATATCTTTTAAAACACGCCATCGAGGGTACAATACGTAAAACGAGACTCGTAATTATAGAAGAAGAATGAGCGGGTTATCACACCTAAGCCTTTCCCTAGCAATCCCAAGTCTTCGTTTGTCCCCATTCAAACCTAGCAATCCAAAGTTTTCGTTTGTCCCCATTCAAAAGTTGGGTTTTTGAGACCCACGGCCATAGTACATTTTGCACTGTGACATTGCTGTGCCACCACCTTTTGTAGCTCATTAATCTTCAAAAATTATATTATAGTGCTGTAAGTATTTTCCAAATAACCTCTTGAGATTTAAATCTATTTTGCATTAACAATTATTTTGTGAATTTGGTTGGTTGTGCCAGACTGAGTTTAAGGAATCGGGGGTCGGTTGAAATGGAGAACGGAGTTTTTTGTATGATTGGTTGATGTTAGGATTTGTTGGTTGTTGGATATTTGTTTCGTATCATACATTGCATAGTGTACGCATGTTTATGTTTGTAATATGAAAACTGGGTTTTTGTTGCATGCATGATCATGTGAATAGTTAAAAACTAGATTTTCATGTGATAAATGATTTTGGGTATGTTTGAAATGAATGGATTGAATGGTTTGAGTTAGAGGTACTGTAGGGATGGTGGTAAGCAAGGATAGTGGTAGAGTCTCGCCTGTGATTCCCTCCTACGGTACACGCAGTATGGATGGTGGTAAGCAAGGATGGTGATAGAGTTTCACCTACAATTCCCACCTATAGATAAAGTTGTAGGGATGGTGGTAAGCAGAGACGGTGGTAGAGTTTCACTTGTGATTCTCGCCTACAGTGCTCTGATAGTTTGGTTAATGAACAATTTTCTGGGAAACTGATGGTTTTTATGTTGGGCAATTTTCTGGAAAAATGGCAGATGTCTTAATGGAAATGTTTTGAGCTAAAATGGGAATTTGGCTTGTGTGAAAAATTGTACATTTTGGGAAATGTTGATTTTTGGGTTTCATGCATATGGCATCATGTTTGTACATTTTGTTATTGCATGAATATACTTTTATTTTGTGGGCTGTTTAGATTATTACTTACTTGAGGTACCTCTTCTTGGTGTCGCAAATTTTCTTGCAGATGAAGATGCAGAGCCTGAGGATGCGACTCCGCTGGAGGAGTGATTAGGGATCACTTGCTCATGGGATTGGATTTGTTTCAGCTTTTGGTTATTGTATTTGGTTTGTATTATATTTATATTTGATAACTATGTAACTTTTAAAGGCATTTTTATTTTGAAATTCTGTATTTAAACAATTCTGGTATTTAGTTTGACTGACTTTAATTATTTCGCTTTGTATTTTGTCTTACACGTGTTGCATGTACATACACTTGGCACTTAGCGATGAGATGCGTGACCGTGTTGTCATCATTCCAATACCTCAATTTCCACGTGTTCATACGTGAGAGTTGGGGGCATCACAAGCATGAATATTAAACTCACTTTTTCCAATTACTCAATTTGGAAGACATGGATGAAGGATGTTTTGTTTTGCAAAGAGTTATTTGAGCCTATTGATTTGGTTGGTGTTAAACCAGAAAAGAAAATTAATGATGAATGGAAGGAGTTGAATAGGAAAGCTCTCAATCATATCACGAAATTGGTTGATCAAAGTGCCTTTCATCATGTAGCCAAGCTTACAGTCTTTCAATGAAATTAGAAAGTCTTTATGAGTGAAAGACCGCACAAAATAAAACTTTTATAATAAGAAGACTTGTAAATATAAAGTATAGGGATGATGGACAAAGTGTTGCAGAATATTTGAATAATTTTGAAGAATGGTTGAACAAGTTATCTACCATGAAATTGAAGCTTTACTTTTGTTGAGTCCCTTGCTAGACAATTGGGAAGCTTTGGTTATGTCTCTCATTAATTCAACTATTAATGGTGGAATGACTATGAGTATCGTTTAAAATAGTATGTTCAATGAAGAGGCAAGAAGGAAAGAACATGTATTTCTTCTTATTCAAAAGCACTTGTTACAGAAAAGTAAGAGAGCAAGTAAAAGTAGAAGACCTTATGGATAAAAACACTTGTTACAACATTGACAAGTCAAGGAAAGTCCACTTCAAGAAAAAGGATAAAATGCTTTTACTATGGTAAGCTTGGACATATGAAGGAATAGTGCAAAATTTTTAAAAAGGAACAGGTGAAAGAAAAATGTGAAGAACAGAAAGAAGAAAAAGAAGCTGTAGGGGTTGCATCTGATGGTATGTATTTATTCATTGCAATGATGCTCATGCTAATGTTGCTTGTCAGAATTTTACTTAGGTAATTGATACAATATCTTTTTTTTTTGTGTTATCGCACACAAAGATTTCTTCTCTTCCTATACTAGTAGTGATTTTGGTTAGGCTAGGATGGGAAATGAAGCAAAAGTGTAAAATTATAGGCATGCAATTAGAAACCAGCATTGGGTACAAATTGATTCTCAAATATGACAAGCACGTTCCTAATATACATTTTAATTTGACTTCAACTTAAAAATTGGATGATGAAGGCTATCATAATCACCTTGGAGGTGGAAGTTAGAAAATTAGAAAGGTTTCTTATATTCTAGCGAGGGGAAGAAAACCAACACTTTTTACAAGAAAGATGCAAGGTTGATCAATGGGGACGTTATTGTTGCTAAGAATGAAATCTTGACTTAGCTATGAAATAAAAGGCTTGGTCACATTAGTGAGAAGGGACTTCCGGTTTTTGCAAAGAAACAAATCCTATCAAATATAATTGTTACACAACTAATGTCTTGTACTCATTGTCTTGTAGGAAAGCAATGAAAAATTTCTTTTCATAAATTTTCTCCAGCTAGAAATTGTGATATTCTTGACTTATTTTACACTAATGTTTACACCATGAATGACTAACGTCTTGGTGGTGAACTTTATTATGAATGCCAAACTTAGCAAGGTTTCATTTTCAAAGATCACTCAAATTTAAAACACTTTTCAATTTCACATCTGAACTTTTTCATCTAGCTAATTATTATTTAATCATTACAACTTTTCCAAACTTTCAAACAAAACACAAAAATAATATAACTTTTCCAAATTTTAAAACAAAAATAATATTAAAATATTATATTCAAATAACCTTTTAACTTTATAATATTTTTATTCAACATTTTCTCTCTTATTTTTCAAAATCTAATAAAATATCTTAACTCAAACTATTTCACTATTATACACAAACTGTTTTACTATTATTTATAGATATTCTGAGATATCCTGGTATCCAAGCGAGTCTTAAGTCTTTCAATGAAGAACTTTATTGACATGGATTTAGATTTCTTTCTCTTGTGATGGATGATGAACGTAAGGGAGATGTATAAGGAGAACAAGTTGATATTGTTGAAAGTGGTGTACCTGAATTAATGATATGAGATTAGAACAACAAGCAAAACAATCTCTTTTGGAACCACCTCTAGAAAATTAGTGAAGAAGACCTAGAGACTAGGTCCTATGGTTTTTCCTTTGCATTTGAGGGTTTTTCATGTAAAAATCTTGGGTCTTGCTTGTATGTTGCTTAGTTTTCTTTATTCCATTCGTGGGTTTATTTTTATTGAAAAATAATATTTGTAGTACTAGAGTGTGTAATTTCCGCGTGCTCTATTTAAAAAAATAGCACTGTAAATCTATTACCAACACGAAAAAATTATTTTTTTCATGGCAACCCCACATTTTTTAGAGGGAGTACGCAGAGACCGCATACTTCAGAATTGTACATAACATTATGCATTTCTATTATATTGCCAACTAAATTTGTACAGAGAAAGGTAGAAAATAGTTCTCTGTATTTTTTATATTTACCTTAACAAACTTTTAGTGAATTAATCAAGTGGGAAGTAGGATTTCTGAGTGTGACAGTCAGGGTCGATCCCCCACCTCTTGTATAAAGAGAAAATATTTCAAAATTTGATGGCTTTTGCACTGCATTGTAAGTGTAGCGCAATTAAAAGATAATCATTTACTTCTTTTATTCAATTCCCAAACCGTCATGGTCTAGTGTTATGAGTCTAAGATCACACCCTCATGTTAAGGGCAGGTTTGGTAATCAAAAATTCTCATCTCAAACTCAAAATTCTCATCTCATCATTACACATTTCCTAAATTTTCATACAAAATATAATAAATAATTCAACTTTTTAAAATTTCAATACAACTTTTTCAAATCTCAATACAATAATATTACTAAAACTAATATTTTAAACTCTAAACTCAAATTCAAAATTCTCATCTCAACATCCAAGATTCCCCTTAAAAGTCAGGGTTCAATTTTTAATATTGAAAAAATATTTAGAATCAGAGTTTTAATTTTTGAAATTTTTTAAAAGCACAATAGGGTGCACTGGAATATATGAAAATAAAATTTTGTGAAATTTAATTATTTATATATATGTAAATAATTTTGCTGTATGTTTATTTTTTGTCATGAAAATAAACGCTAACCAAGAGATGAAAGAAATTTTAGAAGATGAAACTTCCTCTCAAAGACGGAAAGTGGAATGCTTTTTAGAATGATTATCTATATAAATAAATTAAATAACAATAAATTTATAAAATATAGTTTTATAAGATCATTAGATTTATTTTATAATAAAAATAATATTATAATTTAATATATTATATCAAGTCACATTAATTTATAGTTTATTTTTATATGATTTTTTTCTGGTTAAAGAATTTTTTTTTTATTTTTTATTTTTTGCTTAAAACAGTTGAAAATTTCATGGAATTCTTTTTCCTTGAAAAATCTGAAAATTTCTCTTTAAGTATTATTGCCGGACTCATTTTCTGAGTTTTGGCGAGGAGGAACTTCACTCTTTATGCCTAAAACTTTGCTACAAACGAAACACCAAATTGCTATATTTTTTAAGCAAAACAGAAAATTAAACACAAAACAAAAATTGAAAAGATGGTAATGACATAGTCTTTTTTTTTTTTTTTTTAGGAAAAGGTAATGACATAGTCGATGACGAAAAGAGACGCTGAAAAGTGGCAGCCCTTCTTTGCTGGCCTAAAATCAGCCACAATTTCAAGGTAGAAACGTGATCACAAGGTAATTCCCGACGTGCTAATCACGTGCTGGCACAATCAATGAGCCCAGAAAAAGCCAAGACACATAAACAATGACGAAAGGGAATCTGGATAAGAAAAAACAATTGGAGTGATTTCACTCCTGCGCTCTCTCGCTCTCTCTCTCCCTCTCTATATATACACAGACGTTTGAGACACAAATCTTGAGGAGAGAAACACAAGTTCTGAAAACATGGCACAAGGAAATGAAGTACAAATTCCAAGGGTGAAACTGGGCAATCAAGGTCTTGAGGTAACTCCCGATTTCAGTCCTTGCATACTCTTTTCGATTTTATTGTTCAATAATGTTCCACTTGTATTTTGCATTTGAGAATTGTTAAAGCCATCTAATAATTTTTATAAAAGTAAATCTATAAATTTACATTACTTTTTAAAGCATTAGCATTTTTTTTAAGAAATATATTTCAATTTATTCATGAAAAAAGTTAAAGTTGTGATTGATAAATACAGAAGGAAAATTTCGATTACAAGCCAAACTATTCATTTGTTTGAAGTTTTTCCACATATTTTTTTGTGACGTATATTGTCATAACTTCTAGTAAACTCTTCAATGACAAGATCTTCTGATATGCAAGACTCTATAAACAATAGAAGTATCTATTTCGACTTGTCTGAAAAACACATCCAACCTCTACCTCTTTTGGAGGGTGGGAGAAATAACCTCTCCTCCTTTAGAGGGAGAAAAGCCTCATTCTCCATTGGAGGAGAGGGAGTAGCTTCCAACAAGTTCAATAACCTATTTTTATTTATTTTTATCAAGTACAACATACAAAAACAAATATTATAATACTAAGATCATAAAACATTAAAACATTAAAAAAAGCAATATGGCCTCCAACGGGCTGTCGGTATGGACAAACTTTGCCCATCATTTCCGCTGTCATCGAGCCCACGCCGTCTGCCCACTGTTAGGCTGTCATCTAGCCCACATCGTCTGCTCACTATCTTTTTGTCTGTGAGTGCCCAACAAACACCCATATTCTCCTACAGCAAGCAAGCTGGGACTTAACGTTCGTATGCTCCCTCTCCGTTCAGCGCCCTGCCTCCCAAGGCCCAAAGCTCAGCCGCTACAAAACTCAGGCGCAGTTCTCCCCCACATCTCACGGCTTGATTCCAAGCACGGCAATAAACCACGGGTCACCACCAACTTCCGCTCTGTGAGCTCCAAGCCCGTAAGTAGCAAAACGGACTGCACCAGTGAGCTCCTGTTTGCCGAACGCAGAGTTGCAAAAGACTGAAACTCGCAGACTGCACCATTTGAGTTCCAAGTTTTGAAGTTTGATTCCAAGCTCACGGGCTGCACAAGTGAGCTCCTCTGTCAACGCAAGCACAGATCGCATTTGATTCCAAACGGACTGCACCTCATACTTCTTCGAGCTTATTATACTCGTGAAATCGCTGAGGGCTAGCGACGGATTGTGATGCATGCATGACAGGTCAGGGCAAACATCCTCGTCTTTCCATCTCCATGCACGTCTCCAGTGTTTCTCCATGTTGCAACGCAACATCTCGCACGCCGTGGGCCACACTCAGAGAGGTTGGATACTCTGTTCTCTGGTTTTTGAAACAGAGGAGATTGGTTCCTTACCGTCAACCCCGGCACTATAGCCTTGGAGACAAGCACCTTGCCCTTAAGCCACCATAATCTCAACCCCCGGATGCCTTATTTACTAACACCGAAACATAACAAACGAAATATGAAAGCTAGAAACAGTAAACAAGACTGGAAAGTAAATAAACGAGGAGGGAGGGAGGGAGGATCCACTCCCGCTTGGGGGATTTGTTGTTTAGATCTCTAGAGAGAAGCGAGAGTTTCTCTCTCTAAAAATGACTTCCACCGCTCCATCAGGCTGCTGGGCAGTTACAAGCCTTGTCTAGAGCATTAGGATTGATTTCTCTACGTGTAAATGCAAAATCACATATTTTGAAAATTGTCTTCGCTATTAAAAAAATAAAAATCTCATATTGGATTATGTATTTTTTAATCAAAATAATAAGAAAATATTTTTTTATTATATTAATTATATATATATATATATATATTACAATTAGCATCCACTGCATACATTTGACATTAATAATACAAATATTATAATAATAATAAATTATAAATTTTGTATATTATATTAAAAATATAATAAAATGACAAAAAAATTATAATATAGTATAATAATAAAATGAAGATGAAGGTTCTGTAATGTATTTGAGGGATGGAGAAGAGAAAATGTCTGTGAGAGAGAGATTGGGAGGAAAGAGAAAAAATTAGTAAAATAGTATTTAAGGAGTGAATAGTGCATCTTTAAAGTTGTTGAAATACTATTCATAGTTATGTAAAATTTTAGATATGCATAATCCAATTCAGTCAAATTAAGAGTCTAATTATCTAAATATGTGTTTGCATTTGTATATGGAGATACCAATGCCAATGCTCTTATTATACATTAGATTTACTTACCATAAAAGTATTTATACAATCTAACGTACCATATTAAGCCATGTCAATTTATAGATTTATTTTTATAGGATCTATTTATAGTTAAAACATCTCTCTTCTTTGAATACCATAGTTAGAGACTCTAAAGTCCCAAGAATTTTTGAAAACTTTTTAGACTAATGAGGACAATTCTGCTATCGATCAGATTGTGATTAGCTTCTTGGAATTTTTGATTTATTGGACCTGGCAGTATTGAATAGTTTTTGGACACTTTTTATCTGGTTGAGATGGTCTTTGATGGACAAACTTTCCAAGTTTTTATTTGGTTGAGGTGGTCTGTGATTGTGAAAATGATATATTAATGGGTGTAGACACATACATATAAATGGTTTCAAATAGTGAAAAACTGTGAATCCTTCTTTCTGCATTTTGTATAATGTTTTTTTCCGTTTTGTTTTACTTTTCTATTGTAAATTCTTCTATTGTAAAAGTGGTGTGCCCCATACGGTGACATAATGACATTGTGACACAAGAATTGATGGGACTGGTTGGGAAACATGTATTTCTTTCTGGTCCAAAATCAGCATAAACATGTGCTGCAAAATTTACTTTTCTAAAAGAAATGGTAGCCAAGGAAGTGAATTTGAGACCAATCATCTATCATGTATTAGACATAAAAAAATGTCAAATGGATGCCATTCACTGATATCTGAAAGCAGATCCTGTACCATCAACAATAACATTCATTTTCTTAAACAGAATTAGTCTGAATGATGAAACAAAATGGACTGTATAATACAAGAAAGAATTTCAATTTCCATGGGATGTACAAAATGTGGGAATGGCTGAGTTCTGACGATAGTTTGATATCCCTAGCCATTAGCTTTTGGAAGACAAGAGTTTACTCATTAACCATGAGTTTGAATGTGAAATCTCAGATCTTTGAATGAAGGAAAGGATGAAAGAAAATTAAAACTGATTTTGGGTGTTGCCAAGTTACCTTTCAGTGATCAGGATTTTGTATTGTTATTTTTATGAAATTAAGTCTCTTGTAGACAGTGCAACGTGTGTACAAGTCAACTATTATGAGAATATCCTTTTGGAGACATAGAAGAGTGCACCATAAATTAGGAACCAATTTCATCCGAAGTTATTTAGTTACAGAGGAGATTGTGTTTAAGTTTGTAGAAAAGTGTTAAAATAAACCAGTTTTGGGCAGTTGCCGCAATGATGATGTCTTCTAAACTCATTCGCCCCTCAAGAAGAACTTCCTACTGCTGGCTGCAGCAAGAGTTGCATAATCTTTAAGAATGTTTCCTATGGTCAAATCACGAGCCTGCAATGGCCGAGCTTCTATAGGTGCTTTTAATTATATCTACCTCAGGGAAGAGATATGAAAAGGCAGTAGTGTTGATGGATTTATATAGATATAAATTTTGCTAAACGGATTGAGATTTTCAAACTATTGAGGTAATGTTTTAAGTCCTAATAGTCTCGTTTTACATTCTTGTGATCAAAGGAGATAATGTGGAGTTGCTGTCCTTAATAGCATACTTATTATTCTGTATCCAATAGTACCAAGAAATTTGGATGTATTTGATGGGCATACACTAAGTTCTTTTTTTTTTTTTTTTTTTGAAATTCTGTAATCCAACAAACAGCTCTTCCTTCACCAAGAGCCTCAATATAAGCTTGGACCACCAGAAATAAATTCTAATCATGGAAGACTATTAGTAGATTTATGTGAAAATATATATCCTTGTGTCACTAGCAAGTTTTGGAAATCATGATATTAGTCTTTCATGATGTTCAAGATGCAGAATAGGTTCTAAGTAATAGTTTTCTTTATTGGAATAACTTTTTGGTGCTGTTTTGTCACTCCAGTTCATTAATTTTGACTAAATGTTGTCCATTTCTTTGAAATTCTTATTTCTTTTGTTTTTTTATTCCCAGGTCTCAAGTTTTGGAAATCATGATATTAGTCTTTCATAATGTTCAAGATGCAGAATAGGTTCTAAGTAATAGTTTTCTTTATTGGAATAACTTTTCGGTGCTGTTTTGTCACGCCAGTTCATTAATTTTGACTAAATGTTGTCCATTTCTTTGGAATTCTTATTTCTTTTGTTTTTTTATTCCCAGGTCTCAAAGTTGGGGTTTGGATGTATGGGACTGAGTGGAGCCTACAATTCTCCTCTCTCTGATGAGGATGGAATCTCAGTAATAAAGTATGCTTTCAGTAAGGGAATCACTTTCTTTGATACAGCCGACGTTTACGGGCCTCATACTAATGAAATTCTGCTTGGTAAGGTGTTTATTACCAATTTTTACTTTTAACTTCTCAAGAAGTTGGATTTTTAGTAGTAAATAGAAAATAAATTTGTGGTTTTTTATGTTGTTCTGTTGTTAGCAAATTGTTAACATTTGAGGAATACAATAAAACTTTGTGACATTAACTGAAAAAATTATATATCCTCTAGGCCTTGAAACAATTGCCAAGAGAGAGAATTCAAATAGCCACCAAATTTGGCATCCAAAGACTGGTATTTTCTGATATGGTTGTGAATGGTAGTCCCGAATATGTTCGCTCATGCTGTGAGGCTAGCTTGAAGCACCTTGATGTGGAATATATTGATCTGTATTATCAACACAGGGTAGACACAAAAGTACCTATAGAAGAAACTGTAAGTGAGTTTTTTCTCTGTTCCAGTTAGATTCCTGTAATGGGTGGTTTTGCTTCTTATTTTTTGTTTTGCAGTTTGAAACCGTCAAGTATGTTGGTCTATCTGAAGCCATTAGGTGGCAAAACTCATTAGGTGCATCTTATTGGTTTGTAGATTGGTGAACTTAAGAAACTGGTAGAAGAGGGAAAAGTCAAGTATATTGGTCTATCTGAAGCCAGCCCTGACACAATAAGGAGGGCACATGCTATCCATCCAATCACAGCTGTACAAATGGAGTGGTCACTCTGGGCTCGTGATATCGAGGAAGAGATCATTCCACTTTGCAGGCAACGTTTTGTTCAATTTATAGCTCAAGTATCTATGAAAATTGTCTCATGTGTGCTTTCACTTGAAACACATGTTTATCCATGCTTGATATGAGAAATCCCATCTGGCGCTGCTTGCTTGTTCAGTATCTGTTGACTGTGAAAGTTATAGATAAGATTATTGCTAGTGTTGATGGTGTGTTTGTTTAGATTTTGTATTTCAATATATTATAATCATCTTATCTAGAATTATGACAATACTCCCTAAATGCTTTTGTGCATGCAGGGAACTTGGAATTGGAATAGTTCCATACAGTCCTCTTGGTCGTGGCTTTTTTGCTGGCAAAGGAGTTGTGGAAAGTTTGCCCACAAATAGCAGCTTGGTATAAAATTTCACCAATATTTTCCCATCCATTTATTAGCTTTTAAAAATTTCTATTCAGTAGCCTTTAGAAGCACTTGATTCCACATGATATGAATTCTTTTTCTTAAAGAATCTCTTCCTTAAAGAACTTTTCGTGTAAATGCTTTTTGCTTTATTTTAAGGACCCATGGTATAGAATAGTAGAGGATTTCAGCACTTCTGCCTTTGTGCAAAAATATTACCACACTTAACTGAATCCAGCTTTTTTTTCTTTTAGGCCAACCATCATCCTCGGTACCAAGGAGAGAATTTGGACAAGAACAAGATCATTTATACTCAGATAGAAAGCCTTGCTAGAAAGCATGAATGCAATCCTGCCCAGCTAGCAATAGCATGGGTTCTCGAACAAGGGGATGATGTTGTACCTATACCTGGTGAGTGAATTTCACATTTTAGCCCTGATTAGTTTAAATTGGTCTAAAGTTCGCTTTGGATGACGGTTTTTCCTTAAAGATGTGATTGAAACAGTGACTGAAAAAAAAGTAGTTTAAGAACAAGATCGTTTGTAGCTATTTTTTGCTCAAACCCAACTCCTCCATTACCCTTCTCATCAATTTTGTAAACAGAAATATTTGTCTCAGTTATACCCTCATAGTTTCTGTCCCCCACTGCCAGAAAACTTTGGATTACATGGTTAGGATGAAGAATGCTAGACCCTAGGTCCATTCATTTGTATTTATAACTTCTGCTTTTCTGCAATATCTTCTTCTCTCTTTCATCAAGTACGCTAGAATACTAATTTGAAAGTTTCCAATCATATTCATTTGGTACAAATACAGTAGCTTTAGATTTCAGATCCCTTCATGGTCCCTTGCAATTTTAACTTTACAATCCAGAGCTCAATTTACACTGCAATTTCTGCAGGAATTGTGATACTAATGCACGATTGCTTATATTTCCTTTTAAAAAATATAGCTAGTTGAGATTGACTTTTAGTTCCTCACTATTCACATTGGCCTTGAACATTTTTAGGGACAACCAAGATCAAGAACCTGGATAACAATATTGGCTCTTTTAAGGTCAAACTTACGGGAGAAGCTCTAAAAGAGATATCTAATGTTGTACCCATCGAAGAGGTAGCCAGTGGTAGAAGCTATACAAACACAGATCATTTAGAATGGAAGTTTGCCAACACTCCACCAAAGAAATGATCCTCTTTACTTACACTTCAGTTAGCAGCATGCTTATGTGAACAATTTGAGAATGATATTAGTATCATTTATCTTATATCACATGTTATTATTAGATGTTTCGAACTTTTGTTCTTCACTATTTTTAAGGATCTTGTGGAACTTTGCGTGTATCGACGACGACCTAGCAGAGCTTTCTACCACTGTGCTAGGCAAGATCTTGTGTTCTAAGCTCATACACATTACCTCTACGCCAAACATTCTAAAGGGTGGTGCAAATTTCCCTCCCTCCACCATTTGTGCTAGGGGCGTATAGGAACTAAGGAAACTGGTCGTGACCGATAAGAACTAGTCACTAGACTACAGAACTGGCAGAGAATCGGTCGGCTGACGGTAGGAATATGTGAAAACCAACATCAGCCGATTCGGTCCCAGTTTGAATCGCTAAACCAGGCAATTATATATATATATATGTTATATACTATACGCATAGAAAATGGCATCATTTTGGTTTTAACTGTTTTAAAAATATATATATATATGAAATGGCACCGTCTGTCGTGTTGACTTGGGGTTTTAATAATTCCCCCCCCCCCTCCCCCCCTCCCTTCCCCTCACTCTTCCTCTTCTTCTCGATTAATCTTCTAGTTCATGAAAGTTGAAACCTTCGAACCCCACTCCCAGCCCCGTAGCCTGACTCACTCAAAAATGAGTAGCACAAAGACTATCCTAAGTGCAGGAGGATGTCGCGTAATAATTAGGAATAAATTCCTATATCGTCTCCTCAGGGAAAGTTTACTTAAACTTAACTCGTTGAAAATGGTGAAAATCTTCACAAAGAGAAAATAAAAATGATGGTATGTGCAATGAATGGAAAATGATACTAGTCATGGACTAGATTCATATTTTTAGATTTTGAGTGTTGGATTGAAATGTAAAAGACTAAGAGATTAAACTAAGAAATTAATAAAATTAAGACAAGAATTAAACTAGATTAGAAAGTAATTGACAAAACATGCCTGAAAATTGAAAAGCCCTAAAATCAATGTTCTAGGGTTCATCATTGTATTCAAATCACAAATTCTGAAAATTAATCCATAGCAATTGTAATTACTACTAAAATGAAAACTTAACGAAACGAGAAAAATAAATGACATGAACTAAATGAATAACAAATAAATTGCTCAAACTTCTAAACTAAAAATCTCAAACATATTCCACAAACTTAAAACTGAAATTAAATAACAAATAGGGAATGGAAAGATCAAGCCAATTGAATGGAGATGAAGATTCGAAGCGGTGGAGGAGGCTGAGCTGCAGTAGTAATTGGACCCCTCAAGGAGCTCTTCAATCTGTTGCAGTGTGAGTGAGTAATCTAGTAGAATTTGTGTTGCTACGTGAATGATCGCTTGTGTGAATTCCCCTCTCCGGATCTGAGTCAAAAATATCAAGGAAAAAATTATAAGTGTTGCTTGTAATCAAAACAGTGTTTTCCAGGCCAAAAGTCGGCCATAAAATGTAAAAAATCATATATATACCCTAACGGCGGAATAAACCCTAGATCTGTAAAATACAATATCCGCTCGAGCAGAGTGTTGAGCGAACATCGAGCATTTGACTCTGCCTGAATTCGCTCGAGCGGAGTGTCAAGCGAACATCGAGCATTCAATTCTGTCTGACTTCGCTCAAGCGGCCAAAAGCCTCTGCTCGAGCGATCTCCTTTCCTGCAACCCGCTCGAGCGGCAGTCGAGCGTTTGAATCTGCCTGAATTCACTCAAGCGGCCAAAATCCTCCGCTCGAGCGATGTGGACCAGACTCCATATCAATCAATAGGTGGTAAAATTTAAGCAGAAATTCATGTTTTTAATCAATTAAAATCACAACTTAGATTCATTCATTTTTCTATATAAAACCAATGATAAAGTAATGAAAGAATTAAGATATACTGGTTTCAAAAGCATTAAAATATGCAATAACTCAACTCAATCACACCCCCCAACTAGCATTTTGCTAATCCTTGAGCAAAATAGTGAAAATTAATTGAGATGAATATTGCATAAAGATCGAAATTCAAATAGAAACAATCAAACACAATTCTGAATTCTCACAAAAGTGACACGTTACTACTCAACCCCCAAGGGTTATACCCACCAAGACTATCCTCAACAATCTTTCACATAGAATTAAGGTAAATATCTCAGAACTCAAATGTGTGTATGGAGCTAAACTGATTGTGTGTTCCTCATTACTAGCCATGATTTGTCATAGGATTTTTCAACCTTAAGATTAATCATTGCTGATTCTAACTACTTCAAAGCCCAAGGGACTAGCAGTTTTCACGCCAGCTCTGTTTTTAAAGGTTGGACACTCAACCCCCAAAGTCTTGGGTAACTGTTTTTAGCCCTTTTACTTAGGAAAGTTCACTAAGTTGCCTTTATTAGTTTTTTCTCTTTTTTTTTTTTCAAATCCTTTTTCTTTTTCTTTTTTTTTCTTTTTATTTTTTGGCATGGCTCGGTAGTCCTGCAGTCTACTTCTCCAGTGTTAAATCAATGAATGGTAAATAAGGAACACTACAAGCGTAAGCATGTGCAAAATGTCTTTCAAACTTTGCCTTTCGTTCTACAAAAATCTTATCAAGTTTCATCTCAATAGGTATAACATCCCGGTGTTTCAAGCCACACATCAACAAAATATGATGCATCAAAAATCATGCTCTATGTTTAAGCTTGAAAATAAATCTTCACAAATGATTCCGCTCAACTACTACACCAAGATGCTTAAATTCCACCAAAATACTCAATCATAAATATATCAATGGACATCATATTATTATTATTATTATTATTATTATTATTATTATTATTTTATTGTTTTTTTTTTTAAAAAAACTGTGCACACATGCTACCCCCCAACTAGTGAGAGACATAATCCTCAATGAATTGAACCAAAGAAAACAAACTGCACAGAAAGAAGCAAGCAAAACAAACAATCAACATGAAATATAAAAATCAAAGCAAAATAACAAATAAAATAAATGCAAGTAAAGAAAACTGTAAAGAAGGAAAAACAAATTAAAATACTTCCCTGGGGTCTTGCACAAGCAAGATCTCTTCATGTGGATCAAAGACCTTCAGAAATGACTTTAGACGTTGTCCGTTGACAGTGACGCTATTACCATTCTTCGGATTGACAATGTCTACCGCGCCATGAGGATAAATGGTCTTTACAATGTACGGCCCACTCCAACGGGATTTCAACTTACCAGGAAAAATATGCAAGCGAGAGTTGTAAAGAAGAACTTCCTGGCCAAATGTAAAATGCTTTAGATGAATTTTCTGATCATGTAGAATTTTCATGCGTTCCTTTGCCAGCTAAGCATTGTCATAAGCATTCCGACGAGTTTCATCCAATTCATTGATCTACAATTTTCTCAACCTTGAAGTTTCATCAAGTGACATGTTAACATGTTTTATGGCCCAAAGAGCTCGATGCTGAATATTAACAGGTAAATGACAAGCCTTACCATAAACTAATTGATAATGAGAGATCCCTAGATTTGTTTTAAAAGCTATCTTATAAGCCCACAAAGCATCAAGAAGCTTAACTGACCAATCTTTCCTATTAGGCATGATAGTTTTCTCTAAAATGATTTTTATCTCTCTGTTTGCCAATTCAGCTTACTCATTTGTTTGATGGTTGTGATGACCCGTTTTTACGTGTTTTTTTCACTGAATGAATAATTTAATTTAATTAAATTTATAGTGCTTTTATTTTAAATTATCGGATTTTATTGGCTGTTGAATTTAAATTGCTGTTTAATTGATTTTAGCTCGTTTTTGGTTTTAAAAATTTAATAGATGGTTTTCGCTAATTATTTTATTTATTTTAACCTTGCGACGTGTTTAAAATGTTTTCTCAGTTTTTATTGCTTTTAAAGTTCTTTTTTTTTGAATCAGTCGTTGGACTTCCGAAGTGAGGACTGGACCTCATTTGTTTTCTTCCATCTTTTCCTTTTCCTTTTCTTTTTTTCTTTTTCTTCTTTTTCTTTTTTTTTCTTTCTTTCCTCTCCTCTCCCGTTCGGACCTCACTCCTCCGTCTCTCTCTTTCTCTCTCTCTCTCCTCACCCACGCAACTTTCGGCCATCACCCCTGCCCACTGCCGTCCGGCCGCCGTGGTCGGCAACGCCCCTACCGGTCGACTCCCCTCCTGCCGGTGATCACCCCCACCGGTTTCCAGCACCAACCGGCGGGCCGTTTGGCCGGAAAACCCCCAGCAAGCCGCACGGCTTTTGCCTCGATCTGCCGCCGTCGCTCCACCTCCGGCCACCACCTCTTCACCACTTCATCACCAACTCCTTGCCGTCCTAACCCACCCATCCCCGGCCTCAAACGGTCACCGGAGCAGCTCCCACGAGCTCAACTCCGATTTGCCCTTTTTTCGCTTCTACCGGCGTTTTCGCCGCCACCCACGGCCAAAACTCACTTCCACTAGCTTCATAAACATCCCTAGACCATTCCCTATCAATTTGGTGTCTTGGTTTGTCCCCGGTCAAAAGTGGGTATTTTGCGACCCACGGGAACAGTGCATTTGCACTGTTACGTTGCTTTCGCATCGCCGTTTGCTTCGCGCCGAACCTTCTAAAAATCCTATATAGCTGTAAGTATTTTCCAAACTCTACTTTTAGATTTAAATGTATTTTACTCTTTCAATAATTTATTTGGTTGGTTTGCTGATTCCGGACTGAGTCCGAGGAGTTCGGGGGTCGGATGGATGGAGGACGGAGTTGCTTGATTTGTTGTGCTATGGTTGATTGTATTTGTCGAGCATTGAAATTTGCATTTACATGGAGCATGCACGTGTATTTTATTTTAATTGAGAAAATCCCATTTTATTGGCGTAAATGGATTTTCGGGTGCGTGCGTATCACGAGCCCAAGCCGGGATGGGTTATTATCTCGGTGGAGCTCCTCTGGTCACTCGGGAGTGGATAATACTGAGTGACATCCCCTGGGTTGTCGCCGGGCGACGACCGGATCGCACGATACGGTAACGCTGTCGTGTCGACTCCGTGGTCCTTAGAGTGGCGGGGACTAGAGGATGGCCTGGCCAGGTACGCGCGAGATGGAGGCGCGAGTCTGGGCATCACTCGTGTAGGTGTCACACGCGTAGACGTTACCTGCGGTGTGGCACAGAGCCAGAGTGTGCGGATGATCCCTAGGGGAGATCATGGTGCATGCATAATCGGTTGGTTTTTATGGTTTTCGGATACGGGCCATTTTCTGGGAAAATGGCGAAGGACTTGTGATCCATTTTCTGGGAAAATGGTGGTTTGGGCCATTATCTGGGATAATGGCGAGGCTTGGTTTTAAACGGTATGTGTGGGCCGTTATCGGGGATAACGGCGAGGTTTGTTTAAAGGATATGTTTTTGAGCCAAATGGGTTTTTGGCGTGCGTGGAAAAAATATGGTTTGTGAGTTTTGTGCATTGGCATTTATTCATGCATATTGTTTGAGTTTAATATGCTTTTATCTAGTGGTGTTTGGATTTTACTTACCTGCGGCACCATTTTTGGTACCGTAGATTTTGGTGCAGAGTTCGAGGAGGAGGAGGAGGCTGAGCCCGAGGATGCGGCTCCGCCGGAGATCTGAGTTGGAGTTCATGCTTTGTAATTGGTTTTGAAACAATATTTATGACTTGTAATATTTTATTATGTATCTTTGAACCGCTTTGTATTTTATTTAAAAAAAAATTCTGGTACTTAATTTTATGACTTTGCTATCCGCTGCGTATTTCCTTGTGCACATGTGTCGCTTGCACACACTTAGCACTAGACGATAGGATGGTGACCCGGGTTGTCACCATCCGGACGTCTCGAATTCCCCGTGTTGGTACGTGGGGATTTGGGGGCGTCACAGGTGGTATCAGAGCGGTTTGGCTCTGGGTAAAACCACGTGTCCCATAGGAGAGGTACCAGAATGTTTTTAAAGTTGTGTTTTAAAAATTTACTTTAAGTATAGTTGCTTTTCGACGTATTTTAATTGTTTGAAATTTATTTGAAGCTAGTTTGCTTGTATTTGCTTAATTAGCTATGTTATTATATGCTGGTTTCCTTTTGTTTCTTGTGATGTGGATTGGTTTTGGTTTGATTTTATGTTATTGGTTTTATTCGTTTTCTTAAAAAGGGGTCAAAGGTTGTGGTGGCAGGAAAAATGGTGAGACCGAGGAAATCTACACAAGGGCCACGGGACGATACACAGAGAGATGATTCCATTGCCCAAGCTATACGGCAAATGACGGAATTTTGCAAAATTTTAGGCCCCCAAATTCCGCTTGGGATTGAACGGACATTTGAAGCGTCGGACATGCAACACAAGGTTACCTGCCCCCGTTCATGACATATAAGATGCAATGTTCTAACATGCATCTAGCATTATGCAATATTCGCAGCGGATAATTTTTTTCTTTAGCAATACTATGCACCAAACTAAATATATCCCAAATACTTGAAACATATTTCATACATAAAGGCATACTAAAAGCCGTGATCACCACACTAGTCCAAAATGGTTGTGATCAAAAGAATACTTGAGATACAACTCCAAAAGTACAAGTATTAACCTAAGTTAAATACTATACCATCATCAACATCGCACCGTGGCCTAGTCGACCGTATTCAGTTGGTCAGATTCCAATTCTCCTTTGGGTCCTGTAACAAGATCTACCATTCGGGGGAATGGTAGTTGGGACTACCACAGTGAGATTTGATTACAAATCTCAGTAAGTTAACATAAAACTCACACACAGGTTAAAAATGCATGCATGGCAGTAAAAGCATAAATGCATAATTATAGTCATAATAAACATAGTATAACTTGACATATAGCATGACTTAACCAGAATTAACTGAACTGAAACTTGACTTAACATGGCATAACTTAAGCTTAAAACATAACATGAACAAACAACATAACATGAACGTGAAACATAACATGGACTATGAACATAACATACATGAACGTAAACCATGGCATAACATCAAATAAGAACTTGAAAATAACATAAACATTGAACATAACATGTACGTGAGTATAAATAACATGACTTGATCTAAACTTGACTTACATGAACACTGACTTAACATAAACTTGGAATCTTATTAATTGTCTTGATAATAAGTGCTTAATACGTACTCCACAGTTGTTGTGGCCCCACGTATTCAAGTAACATAAAACATAATACGTACTCCACAGTTGTTGTGGCCCCACGTATTCTACATGTCACAATTGCTGTGTCTCATGTAGTGTATGCTCCACAGTTGTTGTGGCCGC
>QGSO01000942.1:38826-73863 GCA_011037825.1 Carya cathayensis | reverse complement strand
CGGGGCGCCAACACAATCTTTTTTCCCTTGATGTTAAGGGAATATGTATTCTTCCGTCCATCATGAATGACACTGCGATCATACTGCCAAGGTCGACCCAACAATACATGACACGCATCCATAGACACAACATCACACCAGGCATTATCGAAATATTTTCTACCAATTGAAAAAGACACGAGGCATCGCCTATCAACTGTTACCTCATTGCCTTTATTTAGCCATGACAACTTGTATGGCTTAGGATGACGGTCCGTCTTCAATTGCAATTTCTAGACAACCTCCTCGGACACTACATTCTCACAACTGCCGCTGTCAATGATCATTTTGCATACTTTATCTGCAACTGTGCAGGTCGTGTGAAAAATATTGGTTCTCAACCAATCGTCCCCTGAATCGCCCTTGGGAGTCAGTAGACTCTTGCGAACGACCAGAGTCTCATGACCATCTCCATACAGCACATCATCGTCATACACGGGCTCACCAATCTCCTCAGTCTCGTCTACCACTTTTTCCTCAATCAACAAATTTTTGCCCTTTTGATTAGCAGGCTTCCTGCAATCAGTTGCCCTATGCCCTTGTTCACCACAACGAAAACATCTAATAGTAGGGTTAGAATTACCCTGCGGTGGCTACTGGACAGGACGGGAATCCTGAGGGCGAACTGGCCGACTGTTTTGATCGCTCCTAATCACTGGTCTCCTGTTTTGCTGTTTTTCAACAGCAAGTGCACGTTGGTAGGCTTCCGAAACATTCCACAGTGAATAAAGGCTGAGGAAATCTTGCAAGGGCTGGCGCAAACCCCCCAAATACCGCGCCACCATTTGCTCCTCCATCTCAGATAAATCGTTCCGGGCAACCAATTGGTAAAACTCCTCTGTGTAATGATCAACTGATCGTGCACCCTGCCTCAACGCATGAAGTCACTGAAACAAGGTTTGCGTGTAGCCAAAGGGAAGGAAGTGACCCTTCATCTTCTTCTTCATCTTCTCCCAATCAGTGATCTTGGCCTTGCCCTGCTTGTCTCGTGAACGTCGCAACTGCTCCCACCACCCAGATGCTCTGCCCTTGAGTTTGATGGAGATCAGTTTCACTTTCACACGATCGGGGACTTCCTTATAATCAAAAATACGCTCCACTTCATTAATCCAATCCATGAATCCCTCGTCCTGTAACGTACCAGAAAACTTGGGGAGATCGACCCGAAAATCGAGGTCTCCATGACGCTCCTCCTGACCACGGTGCTCCCGGAATAGAGCACAATTGTGATATGGGTTTTCGTGATCAGAGGCCTCACAATCATCGAAATCCTGCACCGCCAGGCACTGGGTTAATTCTGCGACTTGCCTCTGCAAATCCTCAATCATCGCATCCTGAACGCTGCGATCACGGCGTTGGGCTTCCTCATTCGGAACCTGCCCACGACGACCACGACCACCAGCCATTGAAACTGGTGAAATCTCCTAGGAAGATGTTGAAGCTCTGATGCCAACTGATGCCGGACAGGATAGCGATTATCCTGCAGGCTAGTTCCAACAGATGATTCACAGGAGAAAATTCGCCCAAAACCAGAGAGAAAAGTCTCTAGGGTTTAACGAAATATTATAAAATCAAGCAATAATGAAAATCAGTCCACAAGCTGGACTGTTATAGCCAAAAATCGTGTTTATCAGAATTTTACCAAAAATAGCAAAATCTCGGAAATCACTCTAAATTGAAGTTCGAAATAAAATAAGCAATCTGCAAAAAAATCCGGCCCAAATCAGATTTAAAATGACTTCCTAACTGACAAGGGAAATATTACCATAAATAGTAAAAAATAACTAAAACTAGTGATTCGGAGGGGAAAACAACAGAATTTGAAATCCCAATGAGGCCCTGACCATCAGTTATGGCCAAAAGACTGAAACGCACTCAAAACGGCCCCAATGAGGAACATATCACAATCAATTCCCGCCATTGTGCTGATCTGCCAACTCATGGTATCTCAGCGCCATCAAGGTGCAATCTGACAGCTCAGCATCATCTGTTTCGGATCCCCCTACATCAGAAAATCAAGAGTTGGTCCTACTTTCATACATTACATAAAACATGCGTAGGCTTCAGTCACTCTTCCCTTTTGTTCCTGAGAGGGGGAGGGACATACATAAAAACAAAATAACTCAAATACTGAGTAAGCATTACTTTATACTATAAAAATATACTAAAATAGGTTTTTAGTCATGCATTTATCATTCATCTACATACTTTACATAAAACATTCATTTCCTTTGAAAACATTTGAAGGTGGGGTTTTCTTTAAAAAGGTTTCATTTATCATAAAACATTTCTCACATCTTGTACATTCATTCATAAATAAACTAAACAATTCATAACATTCAATTACTCTTTTCACTTTTCCTCTAGTCGGTACACACTGTTACGCCGCGTGTATCAGGGTTAGCGGTCTTTTAAAATCGGATTTCACCTGTGGCCACGGGTTGGGAATCACTTTTAGTAAGGGGACTGCACTAAGTTCACTATCAGTACTACTTACTCACTATTGCAATCTACCCAGTCCATTGGTGCCATCATTCATTCATTCAGTCATGGCCGTTACGTATTTTCATACATTAAAACATTTACTGCTTTCCTTTCCTTTCCTTTCATTCATTCCTTTCAGTCATTTCTTTTTCATTATTTTCAGTCATCAGTCCATTGCATTTCATAAACATCATTTCAAATCATAATCATAAACATCATTTCATCGCATCCATTAAACAACATTTCATAGCATCATTTAAACCTCATTTCATAGCGTCACTTAAACCTCATTTCATAGCCTCATTTAAACATCCTTTCATGGCATCATTTAAATACACTTTCATCGCATTATTTAAACATTATTTTTTAGCATCAAGCATAAACTTCAACATTTCACTTAATGAAAAATAAAGACAATAGCTACTACACATAACATCCATTCGCATGCATACAACTATTACTTTGGGTGCATAAATAGGGGCTGCCAAAGAAGGCCTTTAAATACACCTTTAAACATTAATACTTAGCATAGTTTCATAAAACATCATTTCATTTCCTTCATTGCATAAAAGAATATTTCACATAAAAGTTTTTCAATATCATTTCATATCATTTAGAAAACTCTATAAGAGTGTGAACATAATGCTTACTTGGACTCCATTCTCTTTTCATTTTATGCAGTACATTTATGCGCATGTCAGATGGCAACTACTTGCATACATAACTTTACATTATTCCTGTGCTCAAGTGCATAAGCAACAAAACTTAGAAAATGCATAAACAACTCTTGGCATGGACTTCCTTCACTTAGACATATTCTACTATCCAAGTCCATCCTCTATACTTTACCTTTATCACTTTTTCTTAAGTCTCAAGGTCATACCTTGTGACCCATTTGAGGTCACCTTTCCAAACACATCATTCTATTCATATCCTTAACCTTTAAACTGAACCTCATTGATTCACTTTAAATGTTAGGACAAACTATCACATCATCACACTCTTCCTACCAAACCGTCCATTTCAATACATAACTTGAACCATC
Organism: Carya cathayensis; assembly: GCA_011037825.1. Classification (NCBI taxonomy): domain Eukaryota; kingdom Viridiplantae; phylum Streptophyta; class Magnoliopsida; order Fagales; family Juglandaceae; genus Carya; species Carya cathayensis. The sequence goes on along the minus strand of QGSO01000942.1, from coordinate 70,295 downwards.
CAAGTTATACAACTCAACTCTAGTCAATACATACATCTCTTCCTCCATTCATGCATAATCTAATCAAGACTTAATCATAATCTAAACCAAGCATAATACCCAACTTTAAACCAACCTTGCAGCCTAAATATCGTGTACTCATGGTTAACACAAACTATCCATTACATATGATAAATCTGTCTGGCACATGCGTCCAACTAGTTTCCATGAACGTAAGACGACAGACATGACGTGCTTTGAGACATAAATGTAATAGAAAATATTTCATAACATTGCATACATATAATAGACAATATTTGGTAACATGACATACATGTAATTGCATACAACATATCGTAACATGGCATACATGTAACATACCACATTTCATAACATGGCCTAACATGTGACAGTGAATATTGCATGACATGACATACATGTAACATATGGCATACTTAATGTGACATACTAGCAATAGATAGCAAAATGTGACAAAATATATTATATAACAGATAAATATTTCATGACAGAATAATTGGTGTAATAGATAAATATTAAATGACATGAAATGGCATGGCATATATAACAATATACCATCATAAACTATATATCCCTTACCCATCACACATACATAATAAACTAATAGTAAGTTAAGAGCTAACTTACCTCTACTGTTGCGTTCTACGATAATAAAGCACGAAATATAGGGAATTAAAATAGTGATTCTAAAAATAAAAAATTTAATCACTGACAATTAGAAACATGAAAACAAGTCAACTTAAAGTAAAATTATCATTTTACCCTCTTCATGTGAAAAATTGACCATTTTACCCTTAGCTTAAGCATTTCACCACATCCTAACTCAAAAAATTTTCAAAATTTATATTCCTCCTGTAAATTTTATCCTAAACTTAAATATCAACTCAAAAAAATTTAAAACAAATAACAATTATGGAAAACACACAATGGCCAAAACATCCATAAGCTTTTTCCCTTGATTTTTGTTTCACTTCTTCCAATTTCAAAACTCATGATCAAACCAAATTTTTGCAACAAATATCTTCCTATCCTAACTTTAAAACTATACGTAAAAAATCCATTAAGAAAAAAGCAAATCATCAACACCAAACTTTTTGTAAAAAGACCCAAATTTTTTAACAAAAAGCAAACCCTTGAATCACAAGTTTTCACCTTAATCAAAACATCTCTAAGAAATTTAAAAAATCAAATCTTACTTCTAATATATTCATAACATCATAGTAAGATCAACCATGTTTTAAATCATAAAAAAAAAAATCACCAAAAATCACTTTACAACACTTGGAGTTCTCGATTCTACACTTAGTCCAAAAACAAAAACTTTTTCTGAACTAGTTTTGATCAATCTCTTGATCCATGGCTTAAAAAGATGATATTTTCAAAATAAAACATAACATGGTTTATAAATGTGTCCTAAATAATATCTGTAACAGCCCGCTAAAATTATCAGTTTTGGATTATTTCCCGACAGCAATCACATCTCTCTTGTCTTTACCCTCATCTGGAATCACGCGTATAGTTTATCTTTTCCGTAAATCACGTATTTTGTTCTTCACCGACAGCTGTAAAATCATGAGTCTTCCAAGACCACGCCTAGCCTTTCTCAAGCCCAAACTACCACTTTATGTGGTGGACAGCCACCGTACGCCGCCACGTACGTTCCTCCGACGCATGTTCGTGACGAACAACGAGCGACGCACGGGTTATCCCGTCGATGGTATAACCTTCTATCTCTAGTTATTTTACGTTTAAAATAGTTGGTTGGTTTGTGGATTGTGTAGTTGTATTTGTGGAATTCGTTGCGTAGTTGTGAAGCGAAGTGTGGTTGTGAAGTGTTGCGTTTGATTGTGTATTTTGTGGACTGTGCTGTGAAGTATAGGCGTGAGATGGATGCCGTAGATGTGATACGGCGGGTTGTGTGAAGAGAATACGCGTGTAGCGTATTCTGTGTAATGCAGCGACGCGCCGCGCGACGTGCACTGTAGTGATGTGTGTCGTAGAAGGAAGGGAGTACGCATGTAGTGTACTCCGTGTTGTATGGCGATGCATCGTGTGATGTGCATCGTGTTGATGAGAGTTGTAGCGAAGGAAGTACGCGTAGCGCGTACTCCGTGTCGCGTAGCGATGCACCGTGAGACGTGTATCGCAGTGATGGGTATTGTAGTGTGGATGGAAGAGAGTTCACGTGAGTGTACTCTGTATTAAGTCGTGATACATCGGATGGCGTGTCACGAAGGGTTGAATGGCGTAGCAGAGAAGTGTGGAGCGTATGGTGTAATGTTGGGAAACTGTATGACAGTGTCCCGAAGCAGTGATGATATGGATTATAGTCCGGGATGACTGGTGTCATCTTGTGGTTGACTATGGCTAAGAGTATATGGATTGAGAAATGAGTTGTTTGTTTGGTTGTTATTGATAATTTTAATGAACTTGTTTTAGTGCAAAGGCTTTCTGAAGTCAATTTATCTCTTCCGAGTATAGTGAAACCTCAAGTTGGCCGTGGTGTTGCAAGTGCTTACAATATGGCAATTGAGTTCAGAAGTGAAAATCTTAAGGACTCGAGTGTTCCTCTTCCAGCTGTTGTGCAGTTCCTCGTGTCTCGCGCTCTATTCTCATAGAACGCGACGATCGAGGTAAGTTAGCCTCTAACTTACTATCAGTTTATTGTGTATGTGTGATGGGTAAGAGAACTACAATTTATGTATGTATGTTATCGTATATGCCATGTCATGCTATGTCATTACATGTTTATCTGTTACGTATGATTTAATCTCTCATGAATAATTATCTGTTAAATAATCTTTTCTGCCATACAATGATGTATGTTATAAGTATGCCATGTTAAGTATGCCATATGATACATGTATGCCATGAAATGTTTATGATTAAATCATATTATGCCATTTACAAGTATACGCCATGTTAGAAAAGTATATGATATTAAATAATATCACATGCATTAAGAAAGATAAGACATGTTATGTTATAATAATGCGTGGGGCCACAACAACTGTGGAGTACGTATTATATTTATGTTATTTATAATGCGTGGGGCCACAACAACTGTGGAGTACGTATTATATTTTATGTTATTTATAATGCGTGGGGCCACAACAACTGTGGAGTACGTATTATATTTTATGTTACTTATAATGCGTGGGGCCACAACAACTGTGGAGTACGTATTATATTTATGTTATGTTACTTATAATGCGTGGGGCCACAACAACTGTGGAGTACGTATTATATTTATGTTACTTATAATGCGTGGGGCCACAACAACTGTGGAGTACGTATTATATTTTATGTTACATGAAGTATGGGGCCACAACAACTGTGGAGCATACACTACATGAGACACAGCAATTGTGACATGTAGAATACGTGGGGCCACAACAACTGTGGAGTACGTAGTATGGGGCCACAACAACTGTGGAGCATACACTACATGAGACACAGCAATTGTGACATGTAGAATACGTGGGGCCACAACAACTGTGGAGTACGTATTATGTTTTATGTTACTTGAATACGTGGGGCCACAACACTGTGGAGTACGTATTAATGCACATTATTATATCAAGACAATTAAATAAGATTCCAAGTTTATGTTAAGTCAAGTTTCAGATCAAGTTCATGTTATATTATACTCACGTACATGTTATGTTCATGTTTATGTTATGTTCCAAGTTCATGTTCACATCATGTTATGTTCACTTTTATGATATGTTCAAGATCACGTTCATGTTATGTTATGTTCATGTTATGTTATGTTCATTCCATGTTATGTTTCACGTTCATGTTATGTTGTTTGTTCATGTTATGTTTTAAGCTTAAGTTTATGCCATGTTAAGTCAAGTTTCAGTTCATGTTTAAATTCTGGTTAAGTCATGCTATATGTCGAGTTATACTATGTTTATATATGACTATAATTATGCATTTATGCTTTTACTGCCATGCATGCATTTTTAACCTGTGTGTGAGTTTTATGTTAACTTACTGAGATTTGTAATCAAATCTCACTGTGGTAGTCCCAACTACCATTCCCCCGAATGGTAGATCTTGTTACAGGACCCAAAGGAGAATTGGAATCTGACCAACTGAATACGGTCGACTAGGCCACGGTGCGATGTTGATGATGGTATAGTATTTAACTTAGGTTAATACTTGTACTTTTGGAGTTGTATCTCAAGTATTCTTTTGATCACAACCATTTTAGACTAGTGTGGTGATCACGGCTTTTTAGTATGCCTTTATGTATGAATTATGTTTCAAGTATTTGGGATATATTTAGTTTGGTGCATAGTATTGCTAAAGAAAAAGATTATCCGCTGCGAATATTGCATAATGCTAGATGCATGTTAGAAACATTGCATCTTATATGTCATGAACGGGGGCAGGTAACCTTGTGTTGCATGTCCCGACGCTTCAAATGTCCGTTCAATCCCAAGCGGAATTTGGGGGCGTCACAATATCCAACCATCAAACGTAAAATCACATGGCTAAAAATCAATAAAACATTGATCTAACCCAAAAACATCAAATGTTAGGCCTAACCGAAATCCTCTTGCATAGAAAAATAAAAGCTTTAAAACTAATACTAAATATAAGATTCTTAGGATCATCACATAAAGATATCAAAGCCTTCGGATTAAGATGAAACAACGAAATATTCAAACTTTCTCAAAATGAAAATTGTTTTTCCACTTCTAATTTTCAAGTTTCTATATCTAAAACAATCTATCATCAAAAGCTTTATTAATGTAACAAAACCTCAATAAAAATTCATAAACACATGCTAAAAACACTCCATCAAATTTTTGGACTAAGATATGTCCATTAGCTTGCTCAAAAACTGCAAAACATAACATACTCTCCAGTTTAACGTCGAGAATGACCTTTCCATGGTTAAAAATACTTTTTACAAATCCAATGACCATGAAATGAGATGAATAAGATATCCACAGAAACTAAACTCAAATAAGAACAAATTTTATAAAGGATTCATTGTGAGAAAATACTTACAAAGGATTGAAAGTTTCCAGATAAAAAGACCTAGAAATCTGCCTTAGAGAGCCCTTTTGGGTTTCTCTCTAAGAATGGGATGAGGAATTGATGAAATAAAGTGAAATGGGTCTTGTAGGACTTAATACCTCAGGAGGGGGAAGGTCTGGTCTAAAATGACACTTGATTGGAGGTGCTTATGTCACATAAAGTGAATAATAGTGAGGGGCATAGACAGACTACTGCAACTATGAGGTATGGAGGGTGGTGAGATGGATTTCTCCTTCACATCAAGACACTATTGGGTGCAGCCAAGGGCAGTGGATGGCCTACCATGTGGGGGAGGAAACCTCTCCAAGTTTTGCCAAGGTGGCCAAATTCATGGGCCTTGGTGGGCCTCAACATAGTGGGCTTCAATTTTGTGTTTAAAGGGGGTTTGATTAGGGTTTGAGATTTTATCAAGCCAAAATCGAATTTTTCTTGGCCCAATGAAATTTCTAAGGTTTAAAAGGTTGGATAATGATGTCATAACAAGGATTTGATGAATTAATAGCATGTAGAAGTGATTTAATTAAGTGATTAAGCACAATGCTAGAAATTGGACCAAAAGAGGTTTGGAGGCCAACTTTAGGGTTTGGGGAAACCGTTTTAGGGTTTTGGTTTTAATCAAGTTCTTGGGATTTGAATTGGATTCCAACCATTTAGGGCTTCCATAGGATTGAAACTCTCTTTGGTTTGGCACAATTTGGTTGATCAAATGAAAAAAAGGTTTTGTTTAGATGACATGATTTCACACCCTCATTTCCTTCACAAATCCATCTAATGGATCCTCATGTTGCCAAGTGTCAAATGCTATTCACCAAGTGTGGTTAAGACATTGTCAAGTGTCCAAATAAAACTTCTCTAACCTAATTTTGACATTCCACGTGATTTTGAAAACACGACATTAGGTACTACTATTGAGGTTACTATTCACTCTGGGAATGTGAAAAATAAAATTTGTACTAACAAATCTTAAATATTCATACAAACCTATTGTGTAATTTTTTTTTTAATCAAAATTCCACTCCGAAGTGCCTCAAAAAAAGCAAAACATGTTTTTAAATAAACGTATCGTCCGAAAGTAGAAAATGATATTATTGCGCTATAGAATTCTAAATAATCAACTGAATCTTATGGCGTAGACCATAATTCATTTTGACACTTCTAACTATCTCAAATAAATTAAATCGTACTTCTGACACCATGGTGAGTGATAACACTGATCCTACTGACAGACTAAAACCTATGTGATTAATCGATTCATGAAAAGTTATGTAGTTTTCACGAGGTTCCTAAAGCTTATAAAAATTTCACCATTGAATTTCTAGCGGACTGTTACATCCTTCCCTCCTATAAAAAATCATCCTTAAAATCAATGCAAGTACTAACCATTAATAAAACCAAGGAGAAAATGATGCTCACCAAAATTATTGTCCATCAGAGAACGTGTGAGAACCCAGACTTTGCTAAGTCCCCTTCCCTTCTTTTCATTGTTATTTTATTTTATTTTAGAAAATGTTTCCTAAGCTTTTTGAATAAGAGGTGAATATATTATAATTTGATAATAAGCCCTTAGTGAGTTTTTACTTTTGGACCTTGAGGATTCTTAGATTAGAAGGCTTTGAGGAGATGAAATGAGGAGAAGCCCAATAGGAGCTATATGGGATTCGGCCATACTAGGGTTGGAAGGCCCAAAATATCTTCCAAAGCATGCGGTAAGCGCCACATGGTATATGAGTGACTATTTAGTCTTTTAGGTGAGAAACTTAGGGAAAAGGCAAGGTGAGACACGTGTCCTACATGCATGAGGTTCTAGAAGGTTGAGTGGAGGATGATGTCACCTAAGGCTAGGGCTTACACGCCTATTTTGATAGGAAAGGCCAAGTTGACACTTGTCAAGCATATGGAGAGAATGAGGTAGACTTTTGGAGTTCCATGGAGATCTTACTTGGGAAGATGAAGAGGCATGTTCTAGAAGGATGTTGGAAGAGCAAGAGGAGAGAGAGAGGGCGATGGCATGCTTGGAGGAAGGCCAAGAGACTTGTCTTGGGAAGGCAAAAGATCACCTAGAGAAGATCTAGGGTTTTCTGCCAAAGCAAGAAATAGACACACACTTTGCCCAGTGGCATCCATGCACACGGTGAAGGAGTCCCAAGAAGGATTTGAAATTGTGATTTTACCTTTGAACCACCAAATTCATTGAACCTAGATATGAAAGGAATAAAGGGAAAGTGAGAAAGAGAGATGGACGGATTGGGAGAGCCACACACCAACCATGGAGGAAGGCTTTTGGTTTTCTAAGGTTGATCTAGGGAAGAGGTAAGGACCTTTTGTCTAAGATGCCAAGTGGCATGCATGCAAGGACCTTGATCATTTCAAGAGAGGATTTAAGGCACTATATAATGGCATGACCAAAAATATGGAAGGTCTTTTGCTCAAAGTTTCATTTATTGCTTCAAAGGATTTCGGCACACACAAGTTCTCTCTAGACCCAACGTTTTCTCTTCACTTTCTTGTCACTTTCTCGCCATCCAAACACTACCATTTCACTTCTTCCAAGTCAAGAACCATAAGAAGGATACCCTACACCATTTGGCTAATGAAGAAGCTCAAGGAGGTGAGGATTATTCCACTCTTTTACACGCACACACACACAGCCAAGGGGAAAATTTCTTATTTCCATTCGGTTTCAACTCTTCTCTTCACAACCACACACATTCACTTGGGTAACTAAGGTTTTCTCCTCAAGAAAGAATGAACCCTAGATATTGTTTATGGGTTTTGGATAAAAGAAACACAAGGTTGAAGAGATTAGGGTTTCGGTTTTGCTTGAAAAATAGAAGCTAGGGTTTCACTCCTAGAGAAAAGAAGAAACCTGAATACCCTTAGTACTTTGAGTGTAGAAACACAAGTTTTGGAAAGATTCAAGTTTCAATTTTCACTTGGAAAATAAACTAGGGTTTGAACTTTCAAGGAGTTTCGGCCCCTAGGATTTTTGTTTTGAGAAAAAGATTTCGAAAGGCACCCAACACTCACACTCACTCATATTTTCAGAATCTAGGGTTTTGTGTATGAATTTCTAATAAGACTATGTTATATTTCCAGTTTTTTGCTACTATAAATCATTGAACTTTTGTAAGAATACACTCAACTTGCTCTTGGTTAATACTTGCATATATTTGTGTAGATCCTTTTTATTGTTATTGTTGTTTCGGTTGTTATTCTTGTTTGCTTGATTGAATACTCTTATATGAACTTGGAATATAAATATGGAATGATTAATATGAATCGGTTTTGGTTTTGAGGAAAAAGATATTAAGGTTTGAAGATACTTGATGATTCGGTTTTACCATGCCTTGAGTGATTCAGATCTTGCTCAAATGCCATGATTTCATGTCTTGTTTTACTATATCATGAATTATAAGTATCTTGGATCAAGTTTGAAGAATGTTTAAGTGATGATCTTTCATGATTTTATGAATGCATGTTTTGGCCAAGGCTTATTTTCATGGTTTCTTGTATGCAATTTAATGTCTCATGTGTTCTATGTTATCATGCCATGAATCAAACGTGTGATGCATGATTATTTTATGCACGGCATTTCATATGTCATTTGTCAAGTATAAGAGCGTATGTCTTAAGTCTCATGTCACATGCAATTGGGAAGAGTGATTTTTGAAGAAAAGTGTTTTCAAAGAACAAAAAGTGTTCTAGAAACAATGTAACATTTTTAAAAGAAAAGTTTTATCACGACCCCAAATTCTAGGACGGGGGAATGTCTTAGTGGAACTCCTCTGTCCACTCTGAAGTGCTTAAGAATGGAGTGGTATGGAATTGAAGGGGTTTAGCCCTCCCTAAAGCAACTAGAAGTATAAGGGCATTTATAAGAAATTATAATCCTGATATTATCTTTTTGTCAGAAACGATGTCGATAAACGACAGCATCCCTACTATTGTAAATAGACTAGGTTTCCATCATTTTGTAACTGTCCCCACCTTGGGAAAAAAAGGAGACCTTTTGTTATTCTGGCGACCGGGTGTTGATATTGAACCGGTCCATAGTAATGATAACGCTATTTCAGCTTTGGTTTATTCTGACCCTCCTAATCATCCTTGGTAAGTTTCTTTCGTTTAAGCACCGACCCAATGGAAACAAAAAGTGAGCTTCTGGACTCATTTGGAATCAATTCATAGCTCATTTACTGGTTCTTGGCTATGCACTGGGGACTTCAACGATTTATTAAGCCAAACCGACAAGTGCAGAGATAGACCAATAACATCATCTTCTATTGGTGGCCTACAAAATCTAATGGACACTCATGGTCTTATAGACATTGGATTCTTAGGACCCACATTCACATGGACAAACAACACAAAAGGGAGAGCAATGATCAGAGAAAGACTTGATCGGGGTATAGCAAATGCACAATGGCGATTACTCTTCCCAGACGCTACTATCCAAGATATAACTTCTACGGCCTCAAATCATAATCCCCTCTTACTAAACATAGTGAAAATAATGAAATATCCATCTCCATTCAAATTTGAAGAATTTTGGATTAGAGAGCCACTCAGCAATATTATCATCCAAGAAGAGCATGGAGACAACATTTCTACGAGAACCCAACATTCATTCTCTGCAACAAAATCAAGGAAACAAAAAAGGCACTCAAACTCTGGAACAAAAGCCATTTCAGGAAAATTCAAACAAATATCCAACAACTAGAAAGGGAGCTAAGCAACCTTCAGAGCAACACTCCAAATAACTGGAGCATCCAAAGAGAAATTTCTTCATCTCAAAATCCAGGAGCAACTAAAGCATGAAGAAATTCTATAGAGGCAAAAATCAAGAATAAATTGGCTCACAACCATGGATCTGAACACAAAGTTCTACCACTTGTCAACTACAATCCGTCGCAGAAGAAATGGAATCGAATCGATAAAGATAAGCCCATGTATTTGGACTATAGATCAGAATATTATTAAATCTACTTTCATTAATTACTTTGAATCCATTTATACCTCCACAAACCCCTCAATTCCAGAGCATCTTGAAAATCTCTTTCTAAGTCAAATTTTAGAAGAAGAAAATGATCTTCTAATAGCCATACCCTCGGAAGTTGAAATCCTCAGAGCTCTTAAGCAAATTCCAAACAATATGGCTCCAGAACCAAATGGGATGATAGGCCTTTTCTACAAACATTATTGGCACATTATCAAGCTTGATGTGATTGCGGTAGTACAAAATTTTTTTAGAAGCGGGAAACTTCTAAAACAAATAAATCATACCCATATAACACTTATCCCAAAAATTGCAAGTCCAAATACTCTACAACACTACAGACCCATCAGCTTGACCAATGTCATATACAAAGTCATCACAAAAATCTTGGCAAACCGCTTAAAGAAATCACTCCCAAGCATCATTTTCGTCTTCCAAACAACTTCTATCCCTGCCAAAATATAAAGGAAAACTCCATAATTGCTCATGAGATGTTTCATCAAGGAGTGTATAACAATGGCTACTTTCTTAATCCTTACCAACGGATCCTCTAAAGGTTTCTTTAAAGCAGAAAGAGGACTTTGGCAAGGTGACCCTATCTCACCCTTTCTCTTTATTCTTTGTACCGAGGTCCTCTCAAGACTATTGGCAAGATAAGAAACTTCGAGGAATCTAGAAGGTATAAAGATTAGTAGAGAATGTCCTCCCATCTCTCATCTTCTTTTTGCCGACGATCTAATAATCTTTGGAAAATCAAAAGAAAAGTCAATCCGGACCATGAACAAATTCTTAGAGAAATATCAATCTAGGTTGGGCCAGTGCATCAACCAAAGTAAGTCTTCAATCTTTATCACCCAAAAAACAAGTCAGGCAACAAGAAGGATAATCTCGTCGAATCTACCATACAAAGAATCGTCTTAAAAAATGAAATACTTGGGAATACAAACAATGTTTGGCCGATCCAGAAAGGAAGACTACAAAGAATTGTTGGTGAAGATAAATAAAAGACTCTGTTTGAGCTGAAAAGTTGCATATTTTAGCTATTTAAAACCAATGTATTTCAACTGCTTCGTGACATTATTATTGGTTTTAGATGGAAAAATAGTTAATAAGCATAAATTCGAGTTGTGATTTTTAATTGATTAATATCATGTTTATGCTTAATTTTATAACTATGATTTATTTGGACAATATTTCCTCACATATATAATATATTTTTAATATTTTATTCTTCTGAGTTTTAATTTGTTTTATCTCTTTATTTTTAGTTTAAATAAAATTCACGAGATCCGGCTCTGACTAAAAGCGCATGCTTGACGAGTCTTTCAAAGTAGAGTTGCTGAAAAAGATAAAATGTTGAGGACTTTGAATGTAAAAGAATTGTCGGCAAGCGATGCGGAGTTTTGAAGGAAGGCCGAAAATAATAGAAACATGTTACGAGACACACACTAGTGGAATGAAAAAGTCACGGAAAAGGAAATTAAAAGTGAAGGGCCGAAACAACATGGGGACAAGCTTTAGCTCATTTCTAAGTGGAGTGTATAGCGGAAATGAAGGAAAATAGAGAGCTGCATGTGATGTAGTCAACAATTAACACCACCGAAAAAGGAAAATGGAAAGCGTGAAAAGAAAGACAACACATGCAAGCTGGGTCAATGTTTACGGCAAGGGGAAGCTTTCGGTTGGAGGGTTGGATGTTCGGTGGGGGAAGGTATTCTTCTAGCTTGGGACGGACGGACTGAAAACGAAGGTGAAGAGAGGAGGGGAGTTTACTTTCAGGGAGCCAAAGAAAGAAAAGAGGAGTACGACGTTCGGGGAAGAAAAAAAAATGGAGAGGGAGAAAACTACTCAACTGCATGCGACTGCCTTCCACGTTCAGGAAACAACCGACAAGCCACCGTGAACTCATCTACCACACGACAGTAACTTATGGCTCAGTCAAGCAACCTGCACGTTGCGATGCCCACTGCCCAACTCCACAGATGACAATCATCACTGCCTTTACCACCGAAACAAGCAACTCCAACAACTCTCCTCTGTTCTAGCCACCCAAAAACAGAGGAGTGATTTTACAGGCATGAGTGATTTGACGGGCACTGGGCAGTTCAAGTGGGAGCTTTTTCTTTCTTTTCATTTGGCCTGGGGACGCTAGACGACGTGGGTTGGACGGAAGGAACGCTGGACTTCATTCAGCACGGGAGAGAAGTCTTCATCTGCTACGCTTGGACTTGTGAGAGGTCTGGAGCTCTTGTGAAAGCAGCTGGATAGCAGGTAGTCTCTTGGGCTTGTTGGTTTTGAGCTGAGCGAGAGAAGGACGTAAAGGAACAAAAAAAAAAAAAAAACATGAAATGGAGTGGGAGTTTTGGGCAACCGAACGGCGAAGGGGAGTTCTTTTTGGTTATGTTTTGGGGCTACTGATTCTTTTTTGCTGGGTTACTGAACGGAGGACGTAGACGAGGCTGGAGGAGAGGAGAAAAAGACAATAAAAATAGAAAGGAGCTGGGAGTTCACGAGGTGAGCTTTTACCTATCCGTTTGGACGGAGTGGGAGAAGTTTATACGTAAAGGAAGGAACGGAGGACTCTACGTCTGCTGAGCAGTGGAACGGAGGAGCTGGTTTGCAGTTTGGTAGACACCGAACGGAACTCTAGTTATTTACGGAAAGGAGAGGGAGTTTTCAAGTCTTATTTTCTCTTCACTTTTATGTTTTTATGTTGTTTTATTGTGTTTTAATTTAATATCATCAAGAACAATGTTTATTTTATTTTTATAGCATTTGTGATCAACATGGTTGGCTAAATTTTCATACTAAGGTTAGAGGTGAAGTTTAATGATTTGAAAATTGCTTTCGGATCGACGTTAAATTTATTTTGCGAGTTTGATCTATTGAAAGATTTTATTATTGGATATTTTGATTATCTATATATTTATCTTTATTCATTGTGATTTCCGAATACAGTGAATGCTTGAAGAATCCTTGTGATATTCAAATAAATTTGTGAATGTTTTAATTTTCAATCGATTATGCTCAATTATTAGTGACTATTTTTCTTGATCTTAAATGCTAAATCTTCCAATTAAACGGAATCATTATTCTAGTTTAATTGAAGTAATTCAATCGTAAACAATAGTTTAAATTATTAAACGGATCCTCGAAACCTTAGTCTTTTTCCATATCAATACATTTTATTATTTTAGTTCTATTTGTTACGTCCAAAATCATCATCTCAATAACCTCATTTTATTTTCAATCACACGTCTCTTTTATTATTTTCTTTTCATTTGTTTGAGTTTATTTTTTCACATAAGTCAATCCCTGTGGATTCGACCCTGTAAGGTACTACAATACCTGTATACTTGCATGTAAAACTGCACTAAATTTTTGATTCATTAATTTGAGTCAAAATTTAGGCGCAACAGACTCGATGGCTGGAAATCAAAAATGATCTCCCAAGCTAGTAGAACCATGCTCATCATATCAGTAGCAAGCTCTATCCCATCATACCAGATGTCAATACATATGTTCCCAAAGTCAATTTGCAAAGACTCTAAATGCCAGCTTCAAAAATTTTGGGTGGGGAAAATCTAAAGATCAACGGCAAAAACTCTACTTGAAATGTTCGATATCCATATGACAATAAAAAAAAGATGGAGGTTTGGGTTTACGACTGATGGAAAACTTGAATGTGGCTTTGCTAGCAAAGACAGAATGGGAAATGTGCAAAAGGCCGAATAGCATCTAGCAAAATCTTCTGTCAAAGAAATATCTTATTTCAAGCGCTTTCGTAAATACGACATCAAGGGTCATTGACTCACAACTCTTGAAAAATCACTCAACACTAGACCATTGTTGAAAAAAGGTCAGTGCTTCAAAATCACTAATGGCTTATCTGTAAATGTTTGATCCGACCCCTGGATACCTACTCTGGAAGGCTTTAAACCTGCTCCCATTGACCAGACAACAGACATATCAAATACTATGAAAGTTTCAGAGTTGATTTCTCAAACCAATGGATTATGGAATATATCTATCCTAAGATCTCTTTTTCAACAGGATAGTATAAATGAAATCCTAATAATCCCACTGCCCCTCTCAAATCAAGGCCCGGATGTACTCATCTTGACTATAACACAAAATGAGATTTTCTCAGTCAAAACCGCCCACCATCTAGCTTCCAATATTGCCTTTCCTCTCAGGGAACTGATCCCAGACATCCAATGGGAAAAAATATGAAATTTTAGAATTCATGATAGACATAAACTTCTTTTATGGAAAATAATTTGGGATATCTTTCCGACAAGAGAGCGACTCAAACGCTTTATCCCAACATTAACTTCCATAAATTGCCCCCTTTGTGATGGAGCGGAGGAGACTCTGTTACACCTCTTCATAGACTATCCTATTTCAAGAATCTTATGGAGTCAAAGTAAATGGCCTCTCAACCTCTCTTCCTTGGGATTAATTTCTATTTAGGATTGGATACAGTTCATTTGATATCCCATGAGGAAACTGGGGCTAACATCCGTAGGAGAACACCCCTTCAAGATTTTTTCTGTTATGATTTTATACTTTATTTGGGGGTTTCGAAATGAAAAGCTTCACAATCAAAAGGAATTTTTACTACAAAAAATTTCTCAGCAGTTAAACCTCTCTTATGAAGAAAATCTGCATGCTTGGAAGGAAATATCCTACACCAACTCAAAGAAAAAATGTCAAAATCCTCCAACAAATCATCTTTGCATATCATTCAATGCAGCAGTTAGAAACTCCTTCTCAGTGGCCTCGGCGGTTAGTAAAAATTCAAAAGGAGAGATAATAGAAATCTGCACTGAAGAGAACCCCACCACAATACCAATGATAGCTGAAGCACTAGCGGCAAAACTGACCCTCAAAATGGTAAAATCTACCAACACTTCTCACATCACCTTAGTTGGAGATTCTCAACTAGTAATTTCCTCTATCTCTAAAGCAGAGGAGTCTTGGCAAATATCTACCATCTCGAATGACATTGCAAAATCCTTAAACTCTCATCCAAACTGGAGCTTTCACAAGATTGATCGATCTCAAAATTGACTTGCGCATTCCATAGCGCAATGGGCCACTACAAACGTTTTGTTTGGTAGCATTCCTTTAGACTTTATTCATCCTAGTATTTTGCTTTTGGACAGTGGGAAAGACCCTCCTGATGTTTTGTAATTTTTATTAATATATGCATGCTTGATTAGAAGAAAAAAAAATGTTGTTCATTTATATGGCCAATCAAAAGACGCAACTCTTGATGCTATAAACCAATATATTAGAGGTACAAGTATTAATGGCCCCAGTCATGTTACTTACAAATCCAAAATATATTAATAAACTTATTGATGTCCGGTTGATGCTAGTGATGTAATATATATATATATAGTTCCCATACATATGCTAGTGATATATAGATATAATATATATATATATAGTGATATATACTATATCGTGATACATATATATACTATAGATGATATATATCAATGAAACATACTATAGTATAGTGATATAGTGATATAACATGTAATATATAATACTATAATATATATAGTACTATATTATAGTGATATATGATATATTATAATATGGTATATATTATATGATATTATAATACTATATCATATAATATAGTAATCATATATAATAATATCATATGGTATATTAGTCTATACTATATGATAATTAGCATATACTAATACAGCGTATACTAATACTATATATTATAGTATTTATATATGAAATCACCATATAATGTATCATACATATAATATCATATAGTATATAATATATTAAATATAAAAAACAATTAATTTACTAAATTTGAAATAAACATAGTTCAAACTGTATATACTACTGTTCAAATGATAAGATAGTCTCAAAACTGTTCGAATGGTATAACATATCTTTCGAGGGGCTCTATACATGTAAGATATTGATGGAGGCTATTGAATGAGTCATTGCCCCCATAACAACCATTCAAAATTTTGAACGTAACCCAACTCAATTGATCACCGTCCCCGTCATCGTCGAAGACTCCTTCCTTTCAAGTGGTGCAATCCTTATATACATATAATGGTTGATTTTTATAGGTTTTAATAGATTATCTGTAGAAAATAGGAAAACTTTGTTTTTCCATTGATGGCCACCATAGGTGGCCGGGAATCCATTGTAGGCTGTTTACCAAGATCGCCACTGAGTTGACTCAACTATGGTTGAGTTCGTTCCATGTACCATTCAAACAATTTTGTATTCATTCGAATATTAGGAAGTTAAACGTCGAACAGTTGATTGGTTCACCATACGTTCAAACCAAATTTAATTTTACCAAATTTAACATATATGTTTCAAGTTCGAACGTATGGTGTTGTAAAAATTATAACGTTTGAACGCTTAGGGATTCGATCGAACAGTATAACATAAAACATTTTCTCATTATTTTAATTAGTATTTAATTTTACAAATATTCATATATTTTATTTTACTTTTTAGATTTCAAGTTGATAATTTCTTACAGGGGATGTATGCATGGTAGACTAGGGTAACCTTTCATCGAAATGATTCAAGAGAGGACTATTTTATTAGAGCGTGAGGTGAAAATTTATGACTTTTTGACTCTTATTTGGGAGGGTCATTCCTTGATATCAGTCGTCATTGATTGTGGTTGGACACCAATTCTCGACCATAAGCAGTGGCGAAACCAGCAGCTTCTCTGATGGGGGGCCAAATTTTCTAATGTGTGACATATTGAGGTTCAAAAATCAAGTATAACTATATATAAAATTAGATCTCGATAATTTACAATATACGCGTAGAAATAAAATTCTAAAAATAGAAAGTCTTAATATATGTTTCATTTTTTTTTTTACAATAATGCTTCATGAAATAATATTCATCCATTATTATTTTTGTAATGAAATATTTAGAATTTATTTGTTTCATAGAAACTATCAATTGATCTTTTAAAATGTAATCTTTCATTCTAGTATGTAAGCTTTTTTTTTTTTTTTTGAATCATCCAACAATAACTTTCATTCATTCATAATAATGTTGTGCAAAAATGCAGATGTTTACATTCAGTACTCACCATCACAGTGCTCTACATTATTACATGGCATTTCTCTACATATTAGGCTTTCAACCTATGTAGGTCCCTCTTCAATCCAGCACCATTCCCCTTCCGTTCTCAAGGCTCTCTTGGCTAGTTCATGGGCCACACTATTGCCTTCTCTATGTATGAACATCACAGAACAGTCTAGCCTATTCAATAACCTACCACGCATATCAACCAACCGCTGCTCAATCCATGCATATGTATCCTCCCCTTCTATTGCCCCTCTGATTACTCTTTCAGCATCTCCTTCAAATACTACATTTCTGACATCAAGTTCCTGTACTAATTCCATGGCTCTCCATAGGACAGCAGCTTCAGCCAAATAAGAATTGCCACGTAACAGTTTTGATGCACTGATTGAAAATAGAATTTCTCCCATATGATTCCTTACTATAATTCCCAATCCCAATCTATTTGTAATCTTATCTATAGCTGCATCAAAGTTTACCTTAGTTACTCCCTCATCAGGCAGCTTCCACTTGGTATCCTTTCTTCTATTGGTGTTGGCTTCGCTTTTATGCTTCATCTCTGCTCGAGATGCTTGAAAACTTTTGAGGCTGGAGATTGCATCATTAACAACCCTGTTTAGACTTTCAAATTTGCCTTCAAAGACCATCTTGTTCCTTCTAGTCCACAATCCTCGTAGAATCATGGCAGCCTCTTCTATTCTACTCTTTTGAAATTTTGTCTACATTTCAGGCCACACATGGAAAGAATCATTCTCTACACAAATCCACTTATGAAGACTACTTGCACTTTCTGCCCACATATCAGATGCAGCTGGACAAGACCATAGCACAAGGCAAACAGTTTCCTCAACCATGCAACAAGTTTGACATCTAGCATCTTCAAGAATTTTCCTCTGGACAAAATTCTATCTTGTGGGCAAGATGTTGTTTAGGGCCTTACACATAAACTGTTTTGTAGGATTTGGTACATTAAGTTTCCATATTCCTTCCCAAACTTGTTTCTGAGCTTGCCTATTTGAACATTCCCCAAGACCATCTCTTACCCTTTCAATACCCAAGTGATATGCACTCCTTATAAAGAACCTCCCATCCTTAGTAAAACCCCATGGGATTTTATCAGCCTCACCAAGCCAACTTAATGGTAAACTACAAATCTGAGCAACTTCATCTCTACTAAATACTTCACCAATCAACCTCTCATTCCAGCAACAAATATCCTTAAAGATAAGGGAGCTCACCTTCGAGGCAACAGCTAGATGATTGACTGGTGATCTTACTTTAAACTCTACGGCATTGGGAAGCCACTTGTCACTCCAAATAGAAATACCCTTACCATTACCCATTCACCACACCATTCCATCTTCCACTAGGGCTTGGGCAGCCAATAAACTCCTTCACATAAATGAAGGTTTATAGCCAATCTTGGCATCAATGAATTGGCTTCTTCTTTAATACTTCTCCTTAAAAATTTTAGCTGCCATCGAATTAGCATTCATTTGCAACATCCACCTTGCTTGGCTAGCATAGCCTTATTAAAAATATCAATATCCCTAAACCCCATCCCACCTTCATTTTTGTTTTCCCCCATTTTATCCCAACCTTTCCAATGGATGCCTCTGTCTTCTTTATTACTATTCCACCAGAATCTTGCAATCATGGAGTTGATCTCTTTACTAAGCTTCCTTGGAAATCTAAACACATTCATGGTATAAGTAGGAACAGATTGTAAAATAGCCTTGATCAAGACCTCTCGACCAGCACTTGACAAAAAAGACTTTTTCCAGCTGCTGATCTTCCTCCACACCCTCTCCTTAATGCCTCTGAAAGTTGCATACTTTGATCTTCCAATCATAGTTGGAAGACCAAGGTATTTTCCATAATCCCCACATATAACCTCACCAGCCTCTTGCACAATTTCCCTCTGAATTGCTGCATTTGTATTATAACTTAAAGGGATGGCTGTTTTCTGTCTGTTTAACATTTGGCCCAAGGAAACCTCATAAAGCTTTAGTATTTCATGTATAGCCATCCACTCCTCTCTACTTGCTTTTCTGAAAATCACACAATCGTCTGTAAATAAAAGATGATTAATTCTGGTCCCTCCTTTTGTAGCAGCTACACCTTTTATCCTTCCCTTGGTTGCAACATCACTCAGTAATGAACTGAGACCTTCTACACATAAAATAAAGAGGCAAGGAGACCTCCTTGCCTTAATCCTCTTGTTGGAATGAACTTTTCCCCCACCTTTCCATTTACTACAAGCCATAATCAATTGGATCCATTTCTCACAGAAACCCAACCTCTCCATAATTGATTGCAGAAAAGTCCACTCGATTCTATCATATGCTTTTGACATGTCTAGCTTTAGTGCCATGCTTCCCTTCCCTTTTTGTCTTGCCTTCATGGTATGTAGGATCTCATAGGCCACCATCAAATTGTCAATTATTGATCTGCCTGGGACAAAAGCACTTTGCAGACTAGAGATTATATGTGGTAATACATTCTTAAGCCTATTTACTAATACTTTTGCTATAATCTTGTACAATACATTGCATAAAGAAATAGGTCTAAAGTCATTAACTAAAATTGGAGCATCTACTTTTGGAATAATAACAACATATGTATGGTTCAAGTCACTTGGCATACCTCCCCCATTAAGCACCTCTAGTACAACCAGGCAAACTTTGGGACCTACTGCTTCCCAATGATGTTGATAAAAATCTGCTCCAAACCCATCTAGGCCAGGAGATTTGAGGGGCCACATCTATTGTAGACCTTCCAGAACCTCATCTTGCTTGAAAGGAGCCACTAGATCAACATTCATCTCTCTTGTCACTATGTAACGCCCGTCCTTGTGGTGGGTCATTTTCAAACGATTTTGATAAAAATCGACAGGAATTATGGTTCCTTTTTAATTTCTTTTCATTTCATGCCAGGATACAAAAGATTCCATGTTATAAATAAAATTCATATTCTTAATTAAAAGATTACAGCGGAAAACTTTAAATTTTTATAATTGAAGTTTCTCTTACAAAATATCTTGCCTAGGCCTTCATGCTCTTCCCCTTGGACTATGCCTGTCCTGACCTGTCATGCTCATCTTGTCCCTAGGAGGGGGGCACACATAAAAACTAAAATGAGTCGATGACTCGTAAACATTTCTTCATACAGTCAAAATATATTAATATAGATTTTCAGTCATGCAATTATCATTCTATACATACATATCTTATGTAGCATGCATAGACATTTTTCTCATTTTAAAACATTACGAGGTGGGGTTTTTCTTTAAAAACATGTTTTCTTCTTTTAAACAGTTCCCCACGCATCGCTGCCTTCATTCCTTAAAGAGTCTTTTCATGCATATGCCTTTTTGCATACATTCATGCATACATAAATTCAAGCATTCATCTTTTCTTTTCTTATGTACATTCATGCATTCAGTCCATTCATACATACATGCATTCATTCTTAACATGCATACATTTTTTCTTTTCTTATCACTTTCATTGGCCATTGCACACTGTTACGCCAGTGTGCTGGCGTTAGCAGTCTTTTGGACTTGA
Organism: Carya cathayensis; assembly: GCA_011037825.1. NCBI lineage: Eukaryota > Viridiplantae > Streptophyta > Magnoliopsida > Fagales > Juglandaceae > Carya > Carya cathayensis. The sequence continues at coordinate 49,559 of QGSO01000942.1, read as the reverse complement.
TTCTGCCCTTGGCCACAGGTTGAGAATCCATTCTGTCATGGTGCAACACTGGGTACACTACCAGTACTACTTACTCGGCATTGCAATATGCCCAGTCTAGTCCATTCATTTGGTACCATTTCCATTTCAATCCATGTGGCCATTACATATTTTCGTACATCATCCATTCATTTCAGTCTATTCATTTCTTTACAGTCCTTTCATTTCCTTTGCAGTTCTTACAGTTCTTCAGTTTGTTTCATTCATAAAAAGTCATTTTAAAATAAGTTTCTCTTTTCGTAAAAGTCATTTTAGAAAAAAAAAATCATCTTTCATGGCATCATTTAAAGCATCGTCTTTCATAGAGACATTTTAAAACACTTTCATAGGGACATTTTAAAACACTTTCTTCAGGTCATTTAAAGCATAGTTTTCTTTCTTTTTGTAAAACATTTTTCTTTCTTTTATGTAAAAAGTTGTTTTAGAAAGAGTCATTTTTTACGAGATAAAGTTATTTTTAAAAAATAGTTTTCTTTCTTTTCATAAAAGTTGTTTCAGAAATAGTCCGTTACAATTTGAGTCCTTATAGTTCTTAACAGTTCTTACATCTTTTAAAGCTTCAATTAGTTTTCCTTTCTTGAACATCATACAATACGTACCACGTATAGCATCCATTCGCATGCATACACATACATACTTTGGGTGTGTGAAAATGGGCAGCCAAGGAGGGCCGTTACATACTTAAACTTGAAAACTTATGTTTCATTTTCATTTTAAGTAAAGCGTGTCTTCGTAGAGAAAAGTTTCATTTTCCTTTTAGAGTAAAGCTTTCGTCTTCTTCTTCGTTTGTATAAAGAAAACTTTAGAAAAGTATGAACGTAATACTTACCTGGACTTCATGCCATACTCAATCCATGCAGTCCATTCATGTGTGTGTCAGATGGCGATCTACATGCATACACATAACCTTACGTCATCATCTATCTAATGCATAAGTAACTATTCTAAAAAATAGAACTATGCCTCACTTGGAACACTCTTCGTCCATCCATGGGCTCTTACGTGCCATTTACTATAATAAAACCTTTGGGGTCTTATTCCTTAAAGTGAATCCCCGTGATTCATTCACCTTAGGGTTAAGACACTAAGACCTCTGTCTCGTTCTTTAATTTCCACATTCCAACGCATGATTCCGACCGACAAAGTCATGCGTCCCAACCTTAGACTACTTACCCCTTTACTACCTTTACATATCCTAACCCATACTAAATCCTCATTCCCATCCAGACAGGCTAAATGAATTCAAGCCAACTCTGGTGCTAAAACACCATGTAACCATGCTCAGGACAGATTACCGATTACATATAGTAAACCTGTCCGGCAAACGTGTCTTGCCAGAGACACCTGTAACTCATCCCCTTTTATTACTTAAGAGCAACTTATAATTTCACTGAACGCCAGCTTATACAAACAACCTCCATACTCCAATACCAACTTGCTCAGATCCGGTTGATAGGACTTTTCCTACTTCCCGGCCCTGTACAAGTTCATCCCAACACTTGATAGGAGAGGACTGCATCCACAAATGCACCTCTGTCACGTCACGCAGCTCGAGACTAATCCCAAGTCATGTGATAATGCCCGTCATGTGATAATGCCCATCATGCTTCCGCTGCACTCTCTGATACTTTTCCACCACTTATTTATACTCTTAGCCATAAGTCAACCACAAGGTGACACCCGTCACCCCAGACTACAGGCTATATCACCACTATTTCGGGACACTGTTACACAGTTCCCGCCACTTAACAAGAGGATTGCATCCACAAATGCACCTATGTCACATTATGCAGCTTGAGACAAATTCCCAAGTTGCAGCACGATGCCCATCATGCTTTCACTGCACTCTCTGATACTTTTGCACCATTTCACACTTACTTTCAGCCATAAGTTAGCCTCAAGGTGACACCCGTCACCTTAGATTACACCCACATCACCACTACTTCAGAACACTGTTACACAGTTCCCGACACTACACCATACACTCCACGCTTCTCCTCTACGCCACCCAACCCTTCATGACACGCCATTTGGTGTATCACAACATAGCACAGAGTACACTCACATGAACTCTCTTGCATCCACACTACGACACACACATCACTACGATACACACCTCACGGTGCATTGCTACGCGACATGGAGTATGCACCATGCATACACCCATCGCTACAACACTTATTATCACAACACACATCACACGGTGCATTGCCATACAACACGGAGTACGCTCCACGTGCACTCCCTTCATTCTACACCACACGTCACTACAGCGCACGTCACAGAGTGCGTCGCTGCACTACACAGAGTACGCTCCACGCATACTCCCTTCACACTTCATGTAACAGCCCGCTAAAATTATCAGTTTTGGATTATTTCCCGACAGCAATCACATCTCTCGTCTTTACCCTCATCTGGAATCACGCGTATAGATTATCTTTTCCGTAAATCACGTAATTTGTTCTTCACCGACAGCTGTAAAATCATGAACAGTTTTATCCTAAGCGTTGTACCTCGATGGCGTTTTCCCGGATCTTATCCATCGAATTTCAAAGTATTAGATAAGCTTGTTTTTAAAGTAGCACAATTATAATAATTTAATGAGCTCTGAAAATATTATAATTGTGGATAATTATTTAGATTAAATATTTTAATTGTTTTAAGATATTAAGAGGTTTAATTTTACGTTGAAAATTCTTATTTAAATTTAAGTGTTTTATGCACTTTGATTAATTAATGATACTTTATCATTTTATATAATGATGAAGAAAATATTATTTTATAAACCTTAGTTTATAAAATAATATTCTATCTTAATTCTTCTCAGTGTAGTAATTAAGTGTTTTATTAATTTAAATGATTTTATCATCTTCGATTAATTAACGGTACTTTATCATTTTTATATAATGATGAGGAAATATTATTTTATAAATTTTAGTTTATAAAATAATATTCTACCTTAATTCATCGTAGTGTTTTATTTAAAGTGTTTTATTTAAAATAAAACATTTACGCGTTTTTAATCAGTGTTTTAACTCACTGTTGGTTTATTTGAGGATCCCGAAATGTAGAATTGAAGCGATATACTCTGGCCCTACCTTTTTTCTCTTCACTTTTTCTCTTTTTCTTTTTATTTTCTTTTTTCTCTCCCTCTCTCTCTCTTGGTCGACGGAATGAAGGAAGCCACCATGGCCGTTCGGTTTCAAGGTCCCAGCCGGCGCCACCTCCGGCCGCCGGACCCCACCTCCCACTCCGGCCTCATCCTCTCCCTCCGGCGAGCACAACCACGCCGGTGGTGTACTAAACCGACCTCTCATTCTCTCTCTTTCTCCCTTCAAAGATATGGGTCTCTAGGGGTTTTTCACATTTTTGGACCACCATACACGGCCAAATCAACCACCAAGCACCACCATTGGACTCACCTCATCAAGGGCTTCCTCCCCATGTCTTTCTTTTTCCCAAACTCTCACTTTTCTCATATGGGTTTCTTAAAAACAACCGTTCGGTTTCACCACCGTGCGCCGCCGTACACGGCCACCCGTGGTGTTTCACCACCACCATCTTGTTCCTCTCATCCTCATGAACCTCCCCAAGAAATTTCATGGCCAACGGAGTTTCGTAGAGCTCTCACTCTCCTACACTCTCCAAGGCCAAAAATGGTTTCAAACGGCCGATCCGCCGCCGTTAGCCACCGTCCGACCACCACCTCGCTACCACAGCTCCACCACATGTTCATCTACCTATCCCTAGCTTGCCATGAAGTTCTATGAATTTTCGCTACCTCGCGTTTCCGCTCACCGTTCGGATTTACTGTTCACGGCGTGATGCCGCCGTGCTCCGCCACCTTTGACCATCACAAGGCGACCATGAACCTTCCAAGGCCACGCTTAGCTTTTCTCGGTTCCAAACTACCACTTTATGTGGTGGACAGCCACCGTACGCGGTGTTACCGCCACGTACGTTCCTCCGACGCATGTTCGTGACGAACAACGAGCGACGCACGGGTTATCCCGTCGATGGTATAACCTTCTATCTCTAGTTATTTTACGTTTAAAATAGTTAGTTGGTTGGTTTGTGGATTGTGTAGTTGTATTTGTGGAGTTCGTTGCGTAGTTGTGAAGCGAAGTGTGGTTGTGAAGTGTTGAGTTTGATTGTGTATTTTGTGGACTGTGCTGTGAAGTATAGGCGTGAGATGGATGCCGTAGATGTGATACGGCGGGTTGTGTGAAGAGAATACGCGTGTAGCGTATTCTGTGTAATGCAGCGACGCGCCGCGCGACGTGCGCTGTAGTGATGTGTGTCGTAGAAGGAAGGGAGTACGCATGTAGTGTACTCCGTGTTGTATGGCGATGCATCGTGTGATGTGCATCGTGTTGATGAGAGTTGTAGCGAAGGAAGTACGCGTAGCGCGTACTCCGTGTCGCGTAGCGATGCACCGTGAGACGTGTATCGCAGTGATGGGTTTTGTAGTGTGGATGGAAGAGAGTTCACGTGAGTGTACTCTGTATTAAGTCGTGATACATCGGATGGCGTGTCACGAAGGGTTGAATGGCGTAGCAGAGAAGTGTGGAGCGTATGGTGTAATGTTGGGAAACTGTATGACAGTGTCCCGAAGCAGTGATGATATGGATTATAGTCCGGGATGACTGGTGTCATCTTGTGGTTGACTATGGCTAAGAGTATATGGATTGAGAAATGAGTTGTTTGTTTGGTTGTTATTGATAATTTTAATGAACTTGTTTTAGTGCAAAGGCTTTCTGAAGTCAATTTATCTCTTCCGAGTATAGTGAAACCTCAAGTTGGCCGTGGTGTTGCAAGTGCTTACAATATGGCAATTGAGTTCAGAAGTGAAAATCTTAAGGACTCGAGTGTTCCTCTTCCAGCTGTTGTGCAGTTCCTCGTGTCTCGCGCTCTATTCTCATAGAACGCGACGATCGAGGTAAGTTAGCCTCTAACTTACTATCAGTTTATTGTGTATGTGTGATGGGTAAGAGAACTACAATTTATGTATGTATGTTATCGTATATGCCATGTCATGCTATGTCATTACATGTTTATCTGTTACGTATGATTTAATCTCTCATGAATAATTATCTGTTAAATAATCTTTTCTGCCATACAATGATGTATGTTATAAGTATGCCATGTTAAGTATGCCATATGATACATGTATGCCATGAAATGTTTATGATTAAATCATATTATGCCATTTACAAGTATACGCCATGTTAGAAAAGTATATGATATTAAATAATATCACATGCATTAAGAAAGATAAGACATGTTATGTTATAATAATGCGTGGGGCCACAACAACTGTGGAGTACGTATTATATTTATGTTATTTATAATGCGTGGGGCCACAACAACTGTGGAGTACGTATTATATTTTATGTTATTTATAATGCGTGGGGCCACAACAACTGTGGAGTACGTATTATATTTTATGTTACTTATAATGCGTGGGGCCACAACAACTGTGGAGTACGTATTATATTTATGTTACTTATAATGCGTGGGGCCACAACAACTGTGGAGTACGTATTATATTTATGTTATGTTATTTATAATGCGTGGGGCCACAACAACTGTGGAGTACGTATTATATTTTATGTTATTTATAATGCGTGGGGCCACAACAACTGTGGAGTACGTATTATATTTTATGTTATTTATAATGCGTGGGGCCACAACAACTGTGGAGTACGTATTATATTTTATGTTATTTATAATGCGTGGGGCCACAACAACTGTGGAGTACGTATTATATTTAATGTTATGTTACTTATAATGCGTGGGGCCACAACAACTGTGGAGTACGTATTATATTTATGTTACTTATAATGCGTGGGGCCACAACAACTGTGGAGTACGTATTATATTTTATGTTACATGAAGTATGGGGCCACAACAACTGTGGAGCATACACTACATGAGACACAGCAATTGTGACATGTAGAATACGTGGGGCCACAACAACTGTGGAGTACGTATTATATTTTATGTTATGTGAATTCATGGGGCCACAACAACTGTGGAGCATGAAGTATGGGGCCACAACAACTGTGGAGCATACACTACATGAGACACAGCAATTGTGACATGTAGAATACGTGGGGCCACAACAACTGTGGAGTACGTATTATGTTTTATGTTACTTGAATACGTGGGGCCACAACAACTGTGGAGTACGTATTAATGCACGTTATTAATCAAGACAATTAAATAAGATTCCAAGTTTATGTTAAGTCAAGTTTCAGATCAAGTTCATGTTATGTTATGCTCACGTACATGTTATGTTCATGTTCATGTTATGTTCCAAGTTCATGTTCACATCATGTTATGTTCACGTTTATGATACGTTCAAGCTCACGTTCATGTTATGTTATGTTCATGTCCATGTTATGTTTCACGTTCATGTTATGTTGATTGTTCATGTTATGTTTTAAGCTTAAGTTCATGCCATGTTAAGTCAAGTTCAGTTCACGCTTAAGTTCTGGTTAAGTCATGCTATATGTCAAGTTATACTATGTTTATGTATGACTATAATTATGCATTTATGCTTTTACTGCCATGCATGCATTTTTAACCTGTGTATAAGTTTTATGTTAACTTACTGAGATTTGTAATCAAATCTCACTGTGGTAGTCCCAACTACCATTCCCCCCGAATGGTAGATCTTGTTACAGGACCCAAAGGAGAATTGGAATCTGACCAACTGAATACGGTCGACTAGGCCACGGTGCGATGTTGATGATGGTATAGTATTTAACTTAGGTTAATACTTGTACTTTTGGAGTTGTATCTCAAGTATTCTTTTGATCACAACCATTTTAGACTAGTGTGGTGATCACGGCTTTTTAGTATGCCTTTATGTATGAATTATGTTTCAAGTATTTGGGATATATTTAGTTGGTGCATAGTATTGCTAAAGAAAAAGATTATCCGCTGCGAATATTGCATAATGTTAGATGCATGTTAGGAACATTGCATCTTATATGTCATGAACGGGGGCAGGTAACCTTGTGTTGCATGTCTCGACGCTTCAAATGTCCGTTCAATCCCAAGCGGAATTTGGGGGCGTCACACTTCATGCCGTATCACAACTACAGTATCCATCTCACACCCATACTCACAACACAGTCCACGATACTACACATTCAAGCCTAACACTTCACTTCACTACTACGCAGCAAATTCTACAAATACTAACTACACATTCTACAGTCCAACCAACCAACTAATATAAGCATAAATAACTAAAGATAGAAGATTATTCCATCGATGGCATAACCCATGCATTACTCTCTGCTCGTCACGATCAAGGCGTCAGAGGAGTCGTACGTGACGGTAATACCACGTACGATGTTTGTCCACCATGTAAAGTGGCGGTTTGGGCTTGAGGATAGCTAGGCGTGGTCTTGGAAAGGCTCAAGGTGGCCTCGTGGTTGTCAAAGGTGGTAGAGCACGACGGCATCACGCCTTGAACAGTGAATTTGAAAGGGAGAGAGGGTGCTTGAGGTGGAGGAAGACCATATAACTTCATGGGAAGCGAGGGAGAGGTAGAGGAAGATGTGGTGGAGCTGTGGTGGCGTGGTGGTGGCCAGGCAGTGGCTCACGGCTGCGGATCGGCCACAATAAGTGAAATACATGCCTTGGAGAGTGAGAGTTGTGTACAAATCTGTTGGGCATGGAATTTATTGGACAAGGTCGTGGTGATGAGAGGAACAAGCTGGTGGTGGTGAAACACCATGGGTAGCCATGCACAGTGGTGCACGGTGGTGCAACCGAATGGATAGTTGTGGAGACCCATCAAAGAAAGAGAGAGAGGTAGAGGAAAAGGAGGACATAGGGAGGAAGCCCATGATGTGATGAAGCCATTGGTGGTACTTGGTGGCCGTTTTGGCCGTGTATGGTGGCTCTAGGAGGAGAAATAACCTTTAAGACCCATTTGCTTGGAGGAAGAAAGAGAGATAGGAAGCTGCCGGTGTAGCTCACCACTGATGGGGTAGTGTTCGCTGGTGGGAGAGGATCAGGCCAGAGGTAGAGGTGAGGCACGGCGAGTGGAGGTGGCATCAACTAGAAGCATGAACCAAACGGTGGAGGGAAACCGTGTATCAGGCTGGGCTTGCATGGGAGAGAGAGAGAGAGGGAAAGAGAAGAGAGAGAGGGAAAAGAGAAAAGTAAGGAGGAAAAGGAAGGGGCCTGGGTATTTAATCTAAATCCTTGATTTCAGGATCCTCAAAACGATCTAACGATGAGTTTAAACATTGATTTTATTTAAAATAAAACACTTAAATAAAGCACTGAGAGAAATTAAGATAGAATATTATTTTAGAAACTAAAGTTTATAAAATAATATTTCTTCATCATTATTTAAAATGATAAAGTATCGTTAATTACTCAAAGAGAATAAAATCATTTAAATTAAATTAGAGTTTTAAACGTAAAGTTAAACCTCTTAATATTTTAAAATAACTAAAATATTTAATTTAAGTAATTATCCACAATTATAATGTTTTTAGAGCTCATTACAATATTATAATTGTGTTACTTTAAAAACCAACTTATCTCATAATACTGGAAATATCTCATATAAATATTTCTAGAATATTTAAAATATCCATAAGTTTTAAAATATCTTTCTTACTTTGAAATCTGCTGAATCGCCTTCAGAACACGCCATCGAGGTACAATATGTAGGATAAGGCTCAGCACATAGATCGAAGCTCGACACGTAGATCGAGGCTCATACTTAAAGAAGAAGAAAGAAGGAGCAGATATCACACAATCTACTATCAATGCATTGTAAGCAAGCCTCAATGTCTGCTGTCCTTGGCCTCGTGGATAAATAGATATGCTGAAAATGATCTTTAAATGCAAGAGCAATTTCAAGCTCTTCACATCTCAAAGATCCTTTAGAGTCTCTAACTTGCTTTATAAAGTCATGTTTCCTCCTTTGTGTTGCACAGGCAGGGAAGAACCTTGTATTTCTATCCCTCTCTTGATACCTATGCTTTTTTGCCCTTTGTTTCGACTCGAGATCCTCTTTTTAAAGTAAAAATCCCACTTACTCCTGTAGCTTCACTATCTCCATTTCATTATTCTGGTTTTCATCATCCTGCAGTTGCCTCAAAAGTGCATACTTCTCTCTAAATTCCTTTTCAACATCTATTCTAGAATATCTTCTCCATCTAGATAAAGACACTCTACTAGACTTTAGGTTTTGTTGAACACCTCTTATATATCCTCCTACAACCATATCTCACTTATAAGCTTTCTGCATCCTTCATCTTTACCCCAAGCCACTCCATATTTAAATGATTGTTGGTGCCCTCTTAAGAAAGCAACTTGCTGCCCATATGAGAAACACAAAGGTCTGTGATCTGAGCTTCTAGTAACCAAATTTTCAACCCTGACTGAGTTAAAACAGTCCATCCATCCTTTATTTGCTAACCCTCTATCCAGTCTTTCTATTGTAAAAGTTTCATCCTTATGTTTGTTGCACCAAGTGAACTTTGAACCAGACCATCCCAAATCAACTAGCTCCCCCATCTCTAAGACCTGTTTAAATTTGTTCATCTGAGTTGCTTCACTTCTCACATTCCCTCATCTCTTCTAATCTTGGGTTAAAATCTCATTGAAGTCCCCACAAATAAATCATGGCATATGATTAGCAGGTTTCAAAGACACCAAAATGTCCCATGATTCTTGCCTCTTGCTAACCTCGGGATGTCCATAAGAGCCAATAAACTGCCATTCAGTTGCCTCATGGCTAGTCTTAATTTTAGCATCTATATGGAACCTAGACAAGGATTGAATTGACACATCAGTTTCTAGCTTCCATAGTAATACCACTCCTCCACTTCTTCCTAATGGATTAACAACAAAACAACCCTCAAACTTAAGTTTTCTCTTCAGATAGTCCCATCTGTGTGAATCTAATTTGGTTTCCATCAAGAAAATCAAATTTGGTTGCTCATCCTTCACTAGACTGTGAAGGTCATGAACTGTACGGGGGTTACCAAGCCTCCGACAATTCCAACTCAAGGTTTTCATTTCTCTTGGCAGAGCTACTTTGCAACCACCGCCAAGTTAGTTTGTGCAACAGGAAAGACCCCTTCCCCCATTGACTTTTAATCTTTTGCTCTCTGCCTCCACCTCACCAACCTCCTCTTTATCCACTAAACCCCTCTTTTTTGGCATGTTCAGGAGCCTTTTATTGGAAATCATGCCTTTCCCCCTTGCACGTTTCTTCCTCCCCCTCTAATCCTTTGAGGCCTTTTATCATTATCACATAGACTATTTTCAACACATAATTTAGTCTGGTTGTCTACAAGAGGCACACTTAACTGGTCTTTGCATTCCTAACATGCCTTATTCACATAATGAGCCACATTATGTTGATCTGCATCCAGACCCAAGTCCAAGCCCAGGCCCAACTCTGCATCCACACAAAACTCCTTATTTTGCAAAAGAGAATTCTACATGTCACAATTGCTGTGTCTCATGTAGTGTATGCTCCACAGTTGTTGGGGCTCCATACTTTATGTAACATAAAATATAATACGTACTCCACAGTTGTTGTGGCCCCACGCATTATAAGTAACATAAATATAATACGTACTCCACAGTTGTTGTGGCCCCACGCATTATAAGTAACATAAGATATAATACGTACTCCATAGTTGTTG